>JAHZNE010002351.1:0-20065 GCA_027744055.1 Callyntrura sp. NNG-2020
TATACTTTGATATGTTATATGGGCACCCTGTCGACATCGTACATTATGTCCTGACTGCTGATACAGAATTCCATGCGGTTGGATAACCGTGTGTACGTTTCTCTTCTTTAGAGATTTCTTCCGCCGTTCTGTAGGAATTTACTCGAATTTTTAGATTCAATAAAAAGTACGAGGGAAAAATGTAAATGTCAGAGTCAGAAGACCCAGCAGAAATCAAAAGGCAATAGAGAAAGACTACCACACAGGCCTTTACTTCATCACGGGGGAATCCGTCTGGAAAAAAGCGAGTTGTATTTTAACGAATAGGAACTTGGAAACTTTCATGCATAATAATAAACCGTGTTGGCAAAAAGTACAACAAACTACTGTACCCAAGAATAAACTTTTTAAGCAACATTCTTTCATTAGCTGTGTGTATTAACCAGTGATATGGTTTTCCGAGCAGCAACAAAAAAAGACAGAAAGAGATGGCATGAAAAGTTAAATAAATAACCTATTACCATATATTATTGTAGAAGCCAGCACAGAGAGTTGTTCAACATTTGGTGTGACTTTGTGTACTCAACTAACTACCACGTATAAATTGCTTATGTATACACAATAAAAATGAATTGAAGGAATACAATACGTATATCGAAGTGAGAAACTTGGTACAACTATTTTTTTGTTTAGTTCTACTCTGGTATGTATAAATTGTGCGTAATCAAGAATCTTTTTCCCTCTAGCTACAGAGAGAGAGGCACGTCAAACGGTCTCATTTATCGCCAAATCGCCTATCAATTAATTGGAATTCCATTGGAAATGCACGCCCCCTTTACCGAATTGATCACATAAAAAGCACTCTTTTATTCTCTCCGTTGCATTGCTTTATTACCAATACCACCAACCATATCCAGAGTTTTAACACTAACCCTTTTCTTTCTCTCTTTCTCTGCCACCACCACCACCACCCTAAAAGAAACAAGGAAAGACCTTATAGCTGTAGATGCTGCATGTATACACTACTAACCAACGTGCACCTATTCCTTCTCTACCACAGCATTTTACTGTTAGTTTGGAGAGAGAGAGTTTTTTCTTTAAAATTATCGAGCTGGCTAGTCCAGCAACATCATTGAATTGGAATAAACCTCAGTCTTGGCTCTTTTAAAACAATCAAAAAAGTATAGGTGCATCAAAAAGTATGATAATATGCCTGTACAGCTAGGAAGAACTAGAGACGCTTCTTTTATATCATCTACATAATATCCATAGAGGAAGATTTTATGGGTTTGCTGCAGCAAGTCTTGCTCTTTTTGTAGCAATTAGGGCTGTATGTGAATAGGGAAAAGAAGAAGGAGAAGTGGAATGCACATAGTTTTGCTTTCATATTGAAATACCTAATCAGAGAGAGAGATGAACAAGAAAAAAACGAGCCAACTTCAAGTCCATTAAAAGCTCTCCCTTTCCCCCATATTGTCTCTTTTAGTTACGGCTAATAAGGCTAATAATCAACGAGCGCTGCTCGTTACTCGTTAACCCTATCTCTTTGGCTCATTTTGTTTTTGTAGTAGCAACATACCTAATTCTATACGGACATTATAACATTACATTATCCTCAAATACACATAATCATCCGCTGGCTGTCTCTTTGCTGTTCTGTAACTTCTTGAGTTTCAAAGGTGGAGGTTCCTTAGCAGGAGAACGTCGCGTTTGTATATACGTGTATGAGCTGTAAAAATTCTTTTTTATTTCCAGTCCCACGATATCATACTTTTATATCGTAGTGAGTGAGCAAGCCGTGGTAGCAGAGATTCGTTAACGAAGTATCATCATCATCGTCCTCGTCGTCATCATCATCACAATCATCGTGAATATGGTAGGAAACCAGCCAAAAGTTGCCTTTCTGCTAAAATGAAAAGAACTTCCCAATCAAAAGTAGTTTTAACCCTGGCACACCAACAAACGGGGTAGCTTTTAGGGATGTTCACGCTACACATGAAACCGACTTATAGGAAATGAAATAACCGTCCATTGTCTGGGTAGTAATTTTAACACGACTGGTGTACTGGAAGGCCTTGAACAAAAAAATCAAGAAGCAAGACAAACGACAAACGAAAATATGAAAACGGTTGTACCGATGTAAATACGTGCCTACTTACGGGCGTAAGCGTCAGTAAGGCTGATGACAACGCGTACAAAATAAAATAATAATATTTAAACGCAAATTTTGATGGTACAGAACGGGAGCAGTGTTTCTTGAAAATTTTCGTCACTGTCTGCATTTTATAATAATTGAAAGACTCCTCTGAAAGTTGAGTTGATTTGACGGTAAATCCTCCAGAGTGTAAATAGAAGGCTTTATGATTATGTAAAGGGAAAGGTTAAATATCAAAGAAGACTTTATGAGTCTCATTGGGTCGTTAGTGTAGGAAGAGCTCTCTTTGTGTGAAAAGTCATTAGCCGGTTGCCTTCCTCATCAGGAGTAATCTGCGCGAACAAATTCCTCCCAATTTGACATATGACCCCTTTTACTATTTCCCATTTCAATTTTCTGGCTGTGAGCGTGCTCTACGTACAGAGATAATATGAACATCCTTTTCGTCCATTTTCTCTTCCCTTCTCTCATTTTCCTGTTATAATTCAAGTGAAACGGCGAAACTCACTGCGCCGATAATGATAAAGCTGGTAAGATGGATGATGAGAGCTCTTATTTAACGCATGTTGAAAACGTTACAAAGACGTGACGTACCACACCGCACAACATTGACAATCGATACGTTCTTCGAGGATGCGAGAACAGATAAGTGCGCGTTATATAGCATTTTTTTCTGGAGCCAACTGGAAATCGGCAGAAACACACTGACAACTTGAAAAGGTTTTCTCTTTCTCGGGAGCATTGATGACTTTGTAGCATTACTGGAAGGAAAAGTGCACTTTGCCATTATTATCATCATGATTTAATGATATTACTCTGCTCTATGTAACATTATATATTTATGGTGGCTTGTCCACACATTTTTATTTAGTTTCCAGCAAGCCCTTCAAAAAGAGTCAAATGTCCGGTAATGAATGGAGTTTGTGTTACGCTAACAAATCTACTGGATTAAATAAATATATCCAGTGCTATGTAATACAGTCGTGGTGGATTTGATTCAATTCAAGGAAATGTGTACCCCGTAAAGTTTATAATAGTGAGGGTAGGGGAAAGGGAAAAGCCATCATCATCGTCACCGTCATCGTACTATTATAATCATCATCTCAGTGGTGAGCAACAATGACACAATATCCCTCTGATGAAGCTATATTTGGGTTTCACTTCTTTTACCACTAACGATGATCATGGATCAAGAGATGATGAAAACGAGGAGTAAGTTAGCAAGATCAAAAAAGATATATATACACACATATATATATATCCACCCGGCAGCACAGGAGCAGAGACCCGAACAACCCTCAACACATCTTTGAAGGAGCAGACAATTGATGTCGAACTCCTGCTGGGTTACAGACCGACCGACCGCCAAAAGAACACAAATCATCCTCAAAGTACCTTACTGTCAACCCCATAAAACCCCAAGCTCATGTTCAGTGTAATTCGAGAGAAAGAGGGAAGAGCATTATGATATGCTCAACCACTTCTACACTTGCGTTTACTTAAGCACTACTACTACTACTCCTCGCCTGCATTCCCTTTTTCTATCATCCTTCCCTCCATATATACAAGCAGATTCTTCGGTACATTTAAAAAGTGTCATTGTGCAGTAAAAAGAAACGAGAAGGAAAACGATCCAATAGCGAAAGTGTGTATATATACAGCAGCGTACACATGCATTTGCATCGCATCCTACACATTCCCACCACCACCACCATTTCAAGATTTTCGCACTAAACCCCTCCAGCTCGTTGGATCGAAACAGCAGCCCAGTCATCATCATGATCAACATCACAACAGAAGAGAAGCAGCACAAGGTTTTAAAGCCTTTTACGGGACACTGACTGACTGAATGTGTACGACTAACATGCACCATAAACCTTACCAAGTTTTTAGGAAAAGGACAACGGAAAGTCAGGAATGGCAGTAAAATTTAAGTAGTGTAACTGTGAACTCGTGTGTAATATACCATATTACTGCACGGTTGTCAGAAAACTATAAACAAAATGAGGAAAAGCTGGCAATATTTGCAAGTGGGAACAGACATAGGCTTAATATAATATTATATACCTATTCGCTACGAACTATGAACTCTGCAAAAAAAATCTACACAACTATGTCTTCATTTTTTTCACCGTATTTATTGTTTCCTCCTTAATGCCAACGTTTGAACTTTTCATAGAGAAAAAAATATAATATTTTAGTTTATATAGCACACCGCACTATAGGACATTATATACTCCGATAATTTTATTATTTCTTTTCTTGTACATATGTCCCGTCTGCCATCAATGCATATTGTGTGTGTGATATTTTAAAACCAGGAAATATATACGATACTTTTATTTGCAAATGTGCTATTGTATTATTGCCCTGGTACGTTCATTCAGTTTTTTTTTTGCTCTTTCTACCCCTCCCGTATCCACACCATCTGTAAACAACCATAAAACTTAATGAATGCACCGGATTCCCTCAATTTGCATCCTCATTCCAATTATTATGAGAATATTATGGTAAATAAAATTGGAAGGGTTCATGTACAAAAAAATGTTGTTCCAGTAGTACAATACCACTTTAACCCTTCATGCCCTATAAACATTCAGATAGTATGTGTGTGTGTGTAGTAGAGGTAAATACAATACCGTTTTCTTAAAAATTCACAGAGAGACGCTTTATGACCTTTTATTTAGACAGTTCCATGATATTGTGCATTTGTATATATATATTAAATGTACCATTTTTGTCGACCCCATGATGTGTTTGCATGTTCCACATAACTGCTGTGTATGTCTACAGGAATAAAACGATGCGAGAGAGATGCTTCCTGTTTTCAATATTAGTATAAATGGGGGAGAAATACAGTGACTTTACGGAAACCTTACATATCATTATGCTAACGTTATGTTTCTTTTTACTGCACACATGCCTCATCAAAAGAGTCGCATCGCCAACATGAAATGCTAATAAAAAAACACAATATAATAAAATAACGCATAAATAATGGTGTAATAATGTCATTAGTATGATGATGGTGATGATATGATATCTTAAGACATTTTTCGCTTTCCTTTGATCAGACTCCATGACTGTGACAATGAAATGTACTGTGGCTGCTGCTGCTGCCGCCGCCGTCGCTGTTTGCTCTTTTCTTTCTCGTTTAACATTTTTGACGTATTATCCATAGAGAAGGGAATGCGACTCGATGTATTTTTTGTAGTGTGGCATATTATTGGGCCAGCATAATATCGTCATGATTTGTAATGTGATAATAACGAGCTACAATGATGATCAAGCAATATTTACTGTATGAAAATGAGACAATTCATACAATTACCAATGATAAAAATTACTGTTCTTTTGAATGCCAGAGTGATGTCTATTATAAGGCTGTATTGAACTACCTTTATGAGCTCTTTGATGCTCACGATAAGATAAGATTTTAAACCGATGATGATGATGATGATGATATTATTATTAAAACGACCGTGTGAAAAAGATGTATCACATTTCGACAAGCAGACAAATGTTCAGTGATGTGAATGGAGCGGAACTTTTAAAGACAACAGTATCCTTTCACGTGGTCATTATCATCATCGCCGTCGTCGTCGTCATCGACAAGGATGAAAAGTTGGTATGCGGAGAGGCTAATACATCTCAAATTTCACTTGTGACATCCACCTACATAGCTTCGATACTTGGCGTACACTTTGTTGTACAGTTTTAATTTTTTCAGAAGAAATCAGAGAAAAAAGGGGAGAAACGTTACCGTAAAGTTTTTTTGTTTTTAGCGTTTCTATTGAATATAATGTCCCTTTTTTCGTGTAGATTCCAAAAAAGGAGAAAAAGAGAATGAGAGAACGTGTGTGTGTGTAAACTGTATACACAATTGATAAATTTCATGAGCATTGAGTTTCTACTGTGATTTTCGCAGACCACACGAAAAAATTCCATAATTCCAGTGTCGACTCTCATGCGCAATAATGTTGTCACGAAGTGGAGACCATGATATCACCAAAAAGTAAAGCTGCGGCACAGCTCACGTCCACGTATTACACGGCTCAATTTTATGCACGCTTACCACCATCATAATCATCATCATCGCATTACATTATCAGCTAGTTCGTGTCTAAACAATGCAATGCAATACAATTCGGCTAAACATTAAACGGCATGCCACATACATATACACTTTTTAGTATCAAAACGACGATGACGACGACGACGCGATGTGTCCAAGTATTCTTAAAAACTGAAACATGTGGCAAACAGGTCGACGACGACGACAATTCACGCAAGGCAACCAAACAAGAACACACATTCTCCTTCTCTCTCTCTCTCATTCTCTCTTTGCTTTTCTAATTAACTAACAGCTTTAGCTTATAGATCTATGAATCAAGTCCTTTCACAGGATTTTCCACTGGATTAAGGTGATTGTTGCGAGTTCTAATTTTATAACTTGGGTGCAGGTAATCAGACAAGAAAGTAATCCAAGAAACCAGAATGACGGCTGCTCACCCACTCTATATGCAATATTTGCAAGGTATCAGGTGGGTAACAAGCAGAAAACTTGATGAGGTGGTTGGAAAAATACCGAAAAAACAATATCAAGTAAAAATGCTGCACACTGCCAAGTCCACACATATACACATCACGTTTAGAAGAGGCTGGTACTCTCTAAAACCGTCGTACATTCTGCTTCCCTTGTAAAACTATTTTATTCCTCCGCTATTGAATTTGATTGTGATTCAGATTATCCCATAACTCTTTGCCTGCATGTGGGTGCAACTGGTGTGATGTAATGAAATAAAACACAAGAAAGTCCTCTTCTTCACTTTTCAATCCATTAAATAGCTCGGTACTAGAAATTTGAATACATAGCATTTACCTACACACCAACGATTACACTCGTCTCGTAAGTGGCGGTGGTAGGGATCTGCATATACATTGCTGGTGGTTGTGAATACCGGTGTTTTGGTTCATATTCTCCACTTTTACTCAATCTGCCCAACCACACAGTCAAGTCAAGTACTACTACTACTCCTACTATACTACCATCCCAAGTAGTAAAAATCCTTTAGTATAATATCTGTCCATCGATCTTCTCCTTTTACTCTCTTCTCTTTTCTCGTCGTCACAAATAATTTATTACCTCTTCACGCGCAAAGCTTGTACAGAATATATATGTCTAATTATTATTATAAACCATCCTCTCCTTTTTTATATTCAACCTTTTTTATTATCATTATGATTACAATAATTATTTTGAAAATTACAAGAATTTGGTCGAGGAAATTATCTGTTTTAACCCCTGTTAAAAAGCTGAGCCAACCCTTTCTTAGCATAACTGAATGGAATAATAGTAATCATAAAGAAAAATAATCCACTTAATAATAATATTATATGGATATAACTAATAGGAATAATGATCGTATGTAGTAATAAAAAAGTGAATAAACGAGATGAGCGAACGAGCGACCATGATGCAGGTTACATTATGCCTGCTGCTGCAGTTGGCTTGATGCTGAAAGTACTTTGCTGATATAGGTTGGAGGTAAGTTTCGTCCGTGAGTGTGTGTGCTCCTGATATTGTATGCAAGATGAGTACAGTATAGTGCTTTGGCTTGTGTTAAATAACATGTCGGAGTGTCTGCAGACGGGGATAAATATATATCGTACATATTTTAATATCCCTATGCATTCCTTCATGTAACTCTATTCTGGTTTCGTTTGTTCGTGTGGTGTTGGTTCGTATCAACGAAATATTAATGAATATTTTTATAATAGACCTCTTCATGATATTACGCATATTTATGATATAATCTCATCCTCATCCTCACAGATTCATTCTTCTACACTTATTACTCTGCAGTTTTTCACAGTTTGATATTGCATACTTCTCTAGCTTGTTTATGTGTGTGTGTGTGTGTTCAGGGGAAGGAGATGCACCTTGTCGTGTGATGATGGTGAACTCGTTTTGTTCGTGTCTCATCTTATTAAAATAATCTGATTACGAGGGAAAGATACAAGTTGCACTAGTTTCAATAACAAAAATAGCTAATGCCTTTTTTATTTTCATCTCGATAGATAGGATCCTATTGTTCTTCTAGAGTTGTTATAAAGAAGACACAAATTATAACAATGTTATAATGAGGGCTGTTTTGCACACACTATCACCACAGGCGTTGTACTACTGAGCCAAAAATTGAAATATACCCACGGACGTCAGCTTCAAAGGAAAGTGATACACAAGCACACACACACACACATACACACGCATGGAAATGATTTTTTTCCGAAGAGCATTGTACGTCGCAAAGTAGTAAAAATGGTAACGCTAATAGCAAGTAACACCATCATCATCATCATATCATCCAAGTGCTTAATGCTTATGGCAGCAACAGCAGGGCATCGCTCGATCCAGTCCAACCCACCTGAACTTACCTACACGAACAAATCATAACTCATTGATTCGCCATGCATCAAAACTGCACCACCGCCATAACACAACGTAATAGAACATCAGTTAAAGAGCTCACATTTTAGTAGCCATACTTTTAATGGCCCTCTTGGAAGACAATATACCTACGCTACATTACTACACCAGACAGACAATCTTTGTTAACACGTTACTTACATTATCGTGCAAGCGTGCAATGCTGAAACAAAGTGTAATAGAAGTCAAGAAACGAACCCTGTTTGGAATAATCTTTTCAAATGAAAATGTTTATCCTGACAAAAAATTTCGATGTCCATCCGTCGAATTTTTTTCACATTATTTTTCTTGTTTGTCAAATTTCTGTGGCCTGTTCGACTGCTCATCTTTTATGAGGTGATTCAATTCAAGGTTAAGGTATATGATTCTTTTCAAGTGTTTTCAAACATTTTTTCTTCTTCTTCTATTGCTGTTCATTTGGCAAAATATAAAACTAATCTACTTACAAAGAATTGTAATTTCCTTTTACACGAAGATCATACGTATTATGAAAAGAAGTAAATGTACACACAGTCTACATACCTGTTTCAGCCTGGGAAGTTATATGTGACGATGGAGAAGACTAATCAGCCTCACTAAATCGACAAAAAATCTTTTCGTGCTCAAACTTATCATTCCTTGTCATTAAACGCAACACAAGTTCTGTAATTTCAGCTTGAATTGAGGTTCTCGTAAAAAAAATTGGAACCATGCATGCACCTACTACATACTCCACCACCATACCTGATTTTATTTAATGCTAATCATGATGATGTACACAAAGAACTCCTTATGGATTTCAAGATTTATCTTGTAGTCATCCTACTCCAGAAATAAAAATCCTCTTAAAGGTAAACTGAGATGTACGCAAGATTAAGCACAAGTGTAATAAATGGATGAATGGCTGGGAATAGAAAAAAAAACACTTTACATCCCAGGATTATTTTCGTTTGGTGCTGTGTGCTGAGATGATCAAAATAATTTTGTTTCAGAGGGAATACAATGTAGAATTTTAAATACAGCAGCAGTGCTCATCACAAACTTGGCACTGTAGCCAGAAGAAAATAAAGAGGAAAACAGATTTGCTGCGTAGAGAAGTATTGTACAAGGAAGCCCCATTGGCATTTACATGTATCATCATTGCTTCTTTGCTTTAATAATAGCACATAAATCTGAGCTGGTGTGATATTGTATATTTTTCTATTATTAATGATTCGCGTCCTTAGACTAAATGTGTGCGTAATGTGCACATTTAAGAGGGGCTCCCACGCAGGCTACATAAGAGGATTTAGGAAGGGATTACAAGCGAGAAGAAAGAAACTGTATAAACTTACACGAACTATTGACAACGAACTACTTGTAATCCTACTGCTCTTTTTTCAAATTGTCCCAAAACAGCATTTTCATTCACACAGCTTCTATTTTCCTCCTTCTCTCTCTCATACTCACTCTTAAAATCATTTCCTCCCTCCTTTCATGACTGGGAGCAGCAGAAGTACATGATTTTGTGCCGTGGCCCGCTGATATTTTTAAGTGCTTAAAGTAAATGTACCTTTGCTGCCAACGCAAACACGTTAAAGCACACTTTCAAGGCGTAACAACTCCATCGCAAGATAAATAGGAAGGATAATCCTCATTTAGCTTGTGTTATCAATGGAGAAAATCTTTAAGAAAGCAAAAGGTGGACAAAAAAGGACAAGTAGTTACTTGTACTACATGGAAGAGAACTTGATTGAAAGTGAAATTTGACACGGAGGGATATTACATCCTTTTATTATTGTTTTGTTTTCAAGAAGGTTGTACGGTACAAAAATGGTCTCAAGCGGTGTTTTATATTGAGCGAGAAAAGAAAATTTCACACCTGAATGAATCTACAAATCTTGTGTGAACTTTGTAAAAAAACATATTAAGTTTACTGCTCCTGGATCCTTTCTTCTTTCTATACTTTTCCTGTTATAGCTGTTCACACGTCGTGTGACGTCGAAGACAGGAAGGAGCAGAAGAAGCAGAAGAAGAAGACGAGTCACTAATTTATTTTTATTTTTCAAATTAGGGATTATCTTATCCCAGCGTATTCCCCCATTGGAATTACAGTTTTACGTAGTAACGATACTAATCTAGATTAATTCCCTAGAATTTTTTTCGTATCTTTTGGTGATCTACCGGGAAAATTATTATAAACGCCAGCAGGTTTTGCAAAATACGCTTCACGCTGGCACAGTGCAGTTCTACGAATTTCTTCTTATTGATTCCCACTAAATACGTGGCACTGTTTCAACGATGTCGGTACACCCAAGAAACAATTATTTTTATATATAGCAATTATATAAACATAATAATATTTCTCACACAAGCTTCACAGAAATTCATCTTTTCATTCGTTGGTGGTGGTGGTCGTGGTTTGGCTGCTAAACTGCATAATATCTTGATGAAAAATCATTTTGTGTGAAATTCTTAATAATTCCGGCACTCCATCATCATGCATATATATTGTGTTCATGTACGGTGGCTTGATAAAACCATGTGTGAAGTAAAAATGATCCAAGTACCCAACAACTTAACAGTTCCATTTTATTTTTGCATGAATACTTTTATGACTTCTGAGTAGGTACCGTGCCAGCAAACCATACTACAAAACTATAAAGGTATTCTTGCCTTTTTTATTCTATTATAATCGTTTTTCTCCATAACTTGTAGTATATTTTAGTAAGAATTTTGCCTTCTGCTGCTGCTGCTGCTGCTGCTCTCACTTTTCAGCTGTACAACAACAAGTCTACCAGAAATATGAATGCACTTTGTATATTTGTATACATTTTGTGAGTGTGCTAATTGTTCGCTCGTTCATTATTGTCTAGACTAGCGACGTTCGATTCCGATTTGACTGTCTTGACTCTTTCCTGCCTCCATCACGCAAACAAACAGCTTTGGGTATTCTACACATTGCACCGCGCATTTCTGCTTATTTAGGTATATACGATTACATACGTGAGTGTGGTGTGACTGTGTAGTAATATACAAGTTGCAGGAAAAAAGGCTCGTAGCCCGTTTCATTTCGTACAAGCTGAAAGAAAAGTTCGTCGTTTCGCCTGGTTGCTGACATAGAAGAACTCAAACAAACTTTTGTTTTCTTTAGGCTGATCTAACGCTCTTTTTCTAAATTTTGCCCATGGGCTCGTTTATCGGCTCTGTATGCGTTTTTTTGTTCCCCTGTTTGATTAGGTAGCTCATAAGTTTCCTCTACACCCAATTTTCTGCACAAAACAAACTGATCAGATAAAATGATATAGTTTCTTAAACGAACTTTTTTCTATATTCCTTTGTCCACCAAAGAATGTAACGTAACCCATATTCATACAACTACCTATAATACTACACAACGTTGTACATTTTCATAGAGCAAGCAAGCACACGCTCGTTTTTTAATACTTTTTTTCATAACAATTTAAAAAAGATTGTGCTGGTGTGCACCAACCTCCACGTATATACTCTTTCCATTGAGTTGTCCTACAGTAGCTGCAACAACTCCTTTTCCTGCGTATCAAAATTACAATAACAGCAGCAGTTGAGTATTCAGTATTTAGCTAACCCTGTCCTGAGACACGAGAGAGTTCCACGAAATATATTGTACGTTTTGCTCTCGTTTTGTTTTAAGCAGAAGCTGTACCATGTTGAGAATAATTGAAAAGAGAGCAAAGGAAGCTAACAATCTCTTTCAAGGTAGTCATATTAGATAGGTTAGCTACAGCCTGTATCACAAGAAACAGGGTATCTGTATCACTCGATGTGGTACGTTTCCAGATGTTTACGTAGATCCTTCCTCTCCTCTCACCTCTATGCCTATTTTCGTTGGTATGAGCGTGTAATATCATTACACATACCTGTAAAATGATGATGAGTGAGAGACGAGCGTCATTTAGTTAGATTATATCGATACGAGATATATACCTATGCATGCGTGTACATATATACTCTGTACTAGTACCGCTGCTGTTGAAATGACTCTGCAGCCGTACGTACTTGCAAAATGTAGGATTTCTGCGGTTACTGGTTACAACCCGTAAGTATGAAATGAACGTATTTTATATTTTACTTTGCCGTTTTCTAATATTTCTTGGTAGATTGAAGTGACGCCAGGATTGCGCTCATAAAAAGAATGGACCCAGCTTATGGGCTTTGGAGACTAAGAAGCGATTTGACACTTCACTTTGCAAGTTTCACGAGTTTTAGCGATAAATCATGAGAAATGTACATTTTGTTGCACGTCGGCTCTATATACATTCATTTTTCTTTCAAGTCGATGTTGCTGTTCCGATGCTGATGTTGTAAAATGCCTGTATGTATGCCTGAAAAGTCAAGGTCTATAAAGCATCCGTAAGCAGCCGGCTACTATACCTCAGAAAACTGCAAGCGGGCAGTATACAGCCACACACAAGAAAGCAAAGCGCATTTTCAACTTTATGACTAATATTTCCCATAGCTAAAAAAGTTCTGCGAATAATCAGAAACAGGATTTTGGGCTGTGTGGATACGTGAAATGAAAAAGGATCTTGGTTGGGGGATACAAGACCGAAAATGCACAGATAATATGCATATGAGCATAAATAAATAAAATGAGTAAGCCAGACCAAAATGCCATTTTATAAGGATCTGACGATGAAAAACGATGCAAGTTGGTGGGTAATATTTCTTTAAAAGAGGAGACGGCGTGAACAGAAAAAGTCTCCTTATTCAAGTGGCTTTAAGGTCGTTGAAGGTATCATCACGAGCCCAGAGTCATTATCTCTAGTTTGGTACATTTTTGCCAAGATGCGCGCACCATTGTTTTCTTTTTGCCGTAATGCGATATTCCATTTTGCCTAAATGCTTTGCTTTGGTAAAACCATGAAACGACCCTACAGATGTAGAATAAATTGAGTGGGAACAAGCTGCTTTGCAGCCTGAAGCTCATTTGCTCGTTTCACAATGTGTGGGTAACCCTTACTTCTTCGCCGTCGTGCTCCTCGCTGCTACAACTTCTGACAAAATACAACTCTGGTACACTCACATAAACTCACGAACTAATCTTTATTCATTTCTTGAGAGAGGGGGAGAAAATATGTGCTGGCTGACATATAAAATATGGAAAACAAAGGGAAATCTTTTTGATATTGTCCGGACACTTTACATTACCATTACGCATCCTTAACCTTCATAAAAACGCACGTAGGTGGGTATTATCATCTGTACTCATCTACAAGAGCGTTTATGTAGACTAGACCCTAGATAGGATGTCATGCATGTAGTACCGTCATTCCTGGAGAAGCTGAAAACCACAGGAATGAACATTTTTTTCCTGGCTTGAGAATTATAACCAGCTAACTTTCATTTCGAACAACTCAAAATATTTCATGTTACCTTTGAGGTAATAACCCTATAAAAATCAGACAGTTAGAATACAACAAGCGGTGTATGATCGTGAGCAACAGAAGTTGGGCTAAAAATTGCCTACTATTCCATAGAATGAATGTTACAAAGATATTTTCAACTTGATGGATAATACATACATGGTAGTTATCACGTGAATTAGGTTCAGTTAAAAAGTCTTTCAAGGGAGGGAGAGGGAACATGTATCGTAGAAGACCCAAATTCATACGGAATCCTTTTTCTAACAATATTATTATAACTGCCGTGAGTCCTCCAATACTTAAAATGCTCACAAGAAATTATGTAACTTTTCTGCCTTATGATTACAATGGATTGCCTACACAGAGACAGCAGACAGCGACCGGTACTGTCGTATCTGGATTGGTGTATTAGAAACAGGCAGACATTTCCGCGTGTGTGCTTTGCGTCAGTAGGTATACAGATTGTACACGCACACACCGTTTCACCTTGGAATACATATTGTAAACATAAACAAAAAATGCGGCCATTCACTTGTGGAGACGAAACGAAGACAAAAGTTATCAAGTGGATAGTTCACTCCTTGCGTGTACCTATATGGTGTTGAAACAAGAAACTTTTTCTTTACAGGAGATGCCTAACTACAAAAATAGTGCGTTAACAATCTCCTCTCAATTTTCTTTACAAGTCAGGTATTCAGCGAGAAAAGAAACAACAGAAGCCCCCGCACCGGCGACGTTCACCAACAATAGAACATGGACAGCAAAGAGCAACTAGCTTCATCGTTAGGATGATGGTGGTACCGTACCGGCAGACGTAAATGTGCGTAATTTCCGCTTGTTTCCTTATTTCCCCTATTCCTCACCGTCATCGTTATTACTCGGATGATGATGACGATGATGATGACTGTAATAGCACAAATAATTTTGGGCTGTGTGGATACGTGAAATGAAAAAGGATCTTGGTTGGGGGATACAAGACCGAAAATGCACAGATAATATGCATATTATCTGCTTGTTTCCTTATTTCCCCTATTCCTCACCGTCATCGTTATTACTCGGATGATGATGACGATGATGATGACTGTAATAGCACAAATGGATAGATGCAGGGAAATTATCTGAAATAACTTTTTCTACTTTTTTGCCGGTAAGTCCCCAAAAACCATCAACCAATTGAGATAATCTTCTCTGCCCAGTCAATATTTGAATTAACTTCTGCTGCGGATTTTCCCTTTTACCACCACCACCGGTTAGAAAGACAGGAGACTGGACGCTGACGGGGAAGGAAAGGGACAAAGTAGAGTATAACACTTAATGTACTTCCCTGACAGTTGTACGTGAGTGTGTGTAGCATAAATGTGTAGGAATAAGGTTTTTCTGGAAGCATTTAATCACCCGAACATCGGAGTGAGTAAATTTTTCAATGGAGGAGTAAAGGAGAGCAGAGGGAAGAAGATGTATGATGATGATGTGTTATTTGTGTTTGTGTGTAGTAACTGGTGTGTGTACATTATTTAGGAAATACAAATAATGAGCTTTGTGTCAGAGCTGGGGAGAAACCTACAAAAGTGACCCTTGGATCACTCACTCACTAAAGACTCTCTCGCTCTTTCCATCACCATCACCATTCCGCCAGTTTTCCAGTCATTCACAACGAGTAACAACGACAGTTAGGCAGTCAGTCAAGAAGTCGGCAGACAGAACAGAGAGATTTAATGACCAGTCGCCACCACAGCTTACATGTATACTCATATACTACTACTACTGCTGCATCAGTCATTGAAACATGGACGGAGAAGAATAATACTTTTTTACGCATAACCCGACGAGTTGCTAAAGTACTTTACTTGACGAAAATGGAATTGTTTTTTTCCCTTTGTCTGCAATTTGGCAAGAAGAAGGCTCATAACATCTGAAAGAGAGGAAGGGAAAGATGATTTGAAAAATTAAAAATGATCTTTTCCCTTTTGTTTTTCTTTTTAAACGCTAAACCATGCTTGGAGTATTTTTTACAATTGTTCATCATGATTGTCGTCTCGGCGAGTTGCAGACATAAAAAAAATTTCAAATGGGTCCTTCGCGTTCCTGTATGAATAGAATGTATCTTTTTGAATCTTGAGTGTTTTGTTTTATTATGAGTTTTGTTGAATGAATTTTCATGAGCACACCATCATCATCTTGTTGTTGTGCGCTTGTATCGGTGATGAGTATCTGGTTCAGAGGAGATATATATATGTACATACAAGCAAGTTAAGCTGTATGGCATGGTTTGCCATTAACTCTACAGCTATCAATGGCTTTTCCTAAAAAGCTGCAGAGATCCAATTCTATTGAAGCTAATTTCAGAACTGTGCGATGATGAGGAGAGGGAGAGAGAAAGAAAGAGAGGCAAAAGTGTACACACGTACCATGGAGGGACAGCAATAAACTCAAGAAATGAGGTAAAATAGCAGACAGACGCTGAAAAGTCAGCCGAGTCAAGACAAGTTGGATTGACTTTGTTCTCGACAACATTTCAAAATGTTCTCTCACAGACTTGACAGCAGTCATTTCTTAAGAATCTGTTTTACTCTCACAAATCCGTCTTCATACATAAAGAATGGTTGCCTATTATTGCTAAATAATAAATAAATACTACTACTACACACACACCATATCTCTTTTATAAACGTTCACTTATATTTAACTCAAGTGTTTCAATATACACGAAACGGTACAAAAGCCACTCTCGTTGGGCCGACGTGCGTCGTCGACGTCGACGAGGACGACGACGAGAAAACCGTAAGGAGAAGAAACATTTCATGATATCTACTCTCATCCTCATTCAAATGCCATTTGTGTGTACTCTGATTAATATGCATATCTTCCCAGTATTATTTTGTAATTTAATGATTTTCTCATTAAATATTATTATATAGAAATAAAAGCTACATTACACTTCATAAAATTATAAGAAAATCAATCTATTTTGGATGAATACATTAAACAAGCTGAAAATAGAACCAGTTCCCTCTTCTCATACAACAACTGTTTTATATTATATGACATATACGAAGTCATACATGATTTTTTCCAAATGGAGGTCACGATATGTTTACCAAGATTCCCTTGAAATGCACCCCCTTAAGAGGTTAGTCATCTGTTCCTTGAATTGTCACATCCTTCCACCCACAGTAACTTGCCAGTCGTGTAGCCACTCTTGTTCTTGTTACTGATACGGTGGTGACTCTGATCCAATTTGCCGGAATACAGAATGCTGTTGTTGTTGTTGTTGCTGTTTTGTCGTACGTGTTTGAGCACAAAGTGTTTTGTAGAACAACCTACGACGATCGACGACAAAATTTTATATTTATGTGTCCGTTCCTTGATCATTGATTGGATAATGATTGAGCACCTTTTTTATTTCAGCTGTCCTACTCAATACATATTAGGAAAGTCATACTCATAACAAGCCATTCAGCATTTTACATTTATTAGCCAATTAACAAGCCATACGTCGGCTTCACTTTGAATATTAGCTGATCAATGATGTGTTACGATGTGTGATGTGTAAAAAAGACTGCACAAGAAATATAATAATAATAATAATAATAAGAATGCACACAAATTAGGTATGTGTCTTCTTTTCATGTGCACCCTTTCGACTACTACTACTACTACCAGGGCGCTGTATCCATATAACTTTGCCGGCACCAAATGAAATTCATATTTATGCATCCGTACAACTTCGGCGGTATTATAATGCTCACCTGAAGCGCGATACACAATTGAATGGGCACGAATAATTTGCTTACTTCATTCGTACACCTAGATATAATGTATGCACGTTCATTGCAAATGTACTTGGTTGTGTCGAGGTAATAATATCTTTATGCATGCCATGTTACTCATCCGTCCTACCTTTAACCATTTGCGGTTAAGTTATTCTTTATACAGCGATGGTGGACAGGTAGAAGAAGAGATGGAAAGGAGCAGCCATGCTTGACTCACTATCTATTTACGAAAAAGATGATAACTCTTCAACTTTCAGAATGTTAGTGTGTGTGTCTGTGTGTGTAGTGATGATGTATCATCATAATGTACGTGGTATGCACACGATTCTACGGCAGAGAGCAGCGAACACTTTGATCAAATCACGATTACATTCACATTACAAAAGAGATTTTATGGATTTATCTTCACAAAAAGGGGGAAAGACAGTCGCAGATGGAAGTATAAAAGAAAAGGGTAACCTACGAAAGCCAAGCCCATCATCACATTTCATCGGATTGACTTTTTCAGTCGCCTTCTCGGTATACACATTCAAAATGTGGATTGGGAATTGGTATAGGTATATTTTTTATATCGTAATCGTATTCATCATCATTGTGTTTAACATCATCATAGTTGGTTTTGATCCTCTTTGTCTGTTGAGGAGTCATCAGATATTGAAAAGGTTTCATTGGGAACTCCATAACTCTCAAATGTACTTACCACACCGTCTTCTTTGGTGGCGGCAACACATCAAAGGTTTTTCCCCTTTTTCGTTGTTTGCAAGTCAGCACACCATCATACACCAGGATCGGCAAGAGTGGAGCAGAGACACAAATATAATATTTCCATTATTCCAAGTGAGAGGCATTATGCTGGCTTCTCGGTTATCACCTGAATTAATTTCTTTTTGGCTACCTGTCTAAATACCCGTTTATGAAGACTCATCAAATGTACTGTCGCCGCTTATGTCCTTTCGTTTATTAGCTGCCGCCGTGAGATGATGTGGATCGTCCATGGACACGTAGACACATGCTTTCAACGAAGCCAGGAATATAACAAACGTGGAACAGGGTTATCTTGACAAATCTAAGCGTGCAGGCATGCATGCATGCATGTTTTCCCTGACGCTAATGTGTAAAATTGACAAAGATGATCATCATCATGATTCATGAATGAGGTATTGCCTTGTCGCTCTTGTTGTGTATAGGCACGGAAAAGGACACTGACTGACAAGTCATGAAATATTACGTATGCCTCCGTCCAGATGGATATAAACATGTAGTTAACAACATTTGTATCGGTTGATCGAATTTGGTCTTGTGTGCTCCTTTAAATATGGCATGATGAGAGGAACACTCACACATACACAAAATGGGTGAATTACTGCAGCTTCAATGGACACACGACGACGACGACGACGACGACAAACAAGAGACAACGGTGTTGTTGATGATGTAATGAGCATCGCTTTAACGGCGATGATGACGACAGCGATAAAATAAAAAACCTACAAGGGACGACTGGACTCTACTACATTTTTACAACCAATTTGTGTCTTGCTGTGGCCGCACTGGCTGGGCTAGTGGTTGTTTGTCTCCGTACTTGTATTATGTTGTCGAACATGACTGTTTTTCAATCTGATAAGGAATTACAGACAGTTTGTGTTACCAACAGTTTACAAAGTTGTGATGATACAAAATGGCTCTGATAAATACTCCCTTATCTGATAGACGGCCTATCCTTTGTGTAACCCGACCTCAAAAATGGTTTATTGTGGCAAATTTGGAGCTTACAAATTTTCATACGTTAAAAAGTAACACCTGAGCAATAATAACTGGAATAATAATTACCATTTAAAATTTAATAGTCTCCCAGTTAAGTAGATGCACTGCTCCGTGCAATTTTCCCCATTAACGTAATATTGTGGTAGGGAGATAAAAATGAACACCAGACATCAGGCAACAGATTCACTGTTGTACCCTCTCCCGTTCTGTTTATATGGTTCAGTCGCATGGTTGTTGTACCTGTGCGTATGGAATTAATCCAGTACTTAAGTAACTGAATAGGTAGATTACTTTCGTGAGAGCGGTGAACACAACACCATGCAGCGACCATGCTTTTATTTTTGAAAAAATAACACGTACGTATGTGTACTTGTATGTCTGCATACAATAATGGTGTATACATAAAAAAATATGAAAGTGAGATGACAAAGTAACACACAAGGTACACTCGCGTTGTTTTTTGATGAATGTACGTAACAATACGTTGTTGCCTGTGTGTTTATATTTCAAAATAAGAAGGTCGATTATTATTATTATTATT
>JAHZNE010002352.1:0-22184 GCA_027744055.1 Callyntrura sp. NNG-2020
GAAAGAGTTCCCTTTTCTTTTCTAAGGCTAAGGTGGACCTAGCAACGTTAGTAACGTCTTTGCATACCGCTGATAAACCTTGATAATACCCATAGAAAGTTTACAGTATACAATAAATGGATAATGTTTCACTGCTTGTTTTCGTACAGGGTGCTTGTAGTTATGAATACGCATTTTATGAAAAGAATGTTCAAATCTCGCCGGCCAAACTAAATATTTACTATACAGGTACTGAACGACCTACAGTAACAGAGAACGCTCGATCTTATGAGTTCACACAACATTCCAGTATCTCCAGTAAGAATTGTGGCGGTACTTGAGTTCCAAGAAGCACTCAACAACCTAAAACTAAAAAGACAAAAGAAGTGGCCCCTCGCCATTTGAACCACTTTATTCCACAATATTAAAGCTCCCATCTAGTAAAGTGTACCCGACCAACCCGGATATGGATATACATAGAATTTACACTTTACACCCAGAAGAACAAAGAATGACAAGTAAGCGGGATGTAAAAATGAAAAGAGCAAGTGTACACATAACCCATATAGTACAGGACGGGTTGGGTCGGTGAAGCGAATATCAATTTTCCTTCCTTTGTTTTTCCAAGAAACATAGGTACCCTGTGAAAAGGCAAGTGATCACTTGATCACTTACCAATAAAATTTAGGTACATTGCACGCTCATTCATGCTACAATCGCAATCTGCTTCCATAACTTCCATATCATTGCTCCTCTCTTTCCATTTCCAGTTGAAATTTTCAGGTGCAGTCACCCAAATAACAGAAGGGGAGACAGGCCGCGCGCCGTGTTGTGAATGAAAAGCCGCGGCTAGCCAGTGCATGAAATACAAAAAAACGTTTTCACATTAAGACGGGAGCTTCGGTGAAAGACTTCTACGGAGTTGAGTTAGTAGTTAGTGCCCATTTATATCGACAGTGCATTAAAAACTAACATCCCATGAAGGTGGATATTATCTACATAGGTGATAGGTGAACATCCGTTCATATTTCTATATTGTTCCTTTCTCGCATAACATTATACGTGGGAGATGTTGGCGAAGTAACTTCAGTCCCAAGAAAAAGATAATAGGGATAAAACTGGATTTTGACTCAGGAGTATAATGGTTCTTTTAAAGGTGTTATACATGATTTTATTGACGCAACACACCACCACTTACGAATTGGCTATACTTTCGGGAAAATTTCAATTTTCAAATACCAAGAATTGTATTCTACATGGAAACCCCAAAAGAGGATACAGTTTTATCAAGACGGGAACGGAACGTTACGTGGCAATTGTCCCCCACAGAAGAATACGCCGTTGGTTTCCTTGATGTTCCCAAGTCTTGAGAATTCTTTTCCGCTTAAGTACCAATCTTTTCCCCACCACACAGCTAACCTTTCTTGTTTTCGTGATGATATGGAAAGTGTAACAACGTAGATGTGTGCTGTTCTCAGGACTCTCGGACTCACAGAGACGTGATTGCAGGATTGTGAAACTCACACTCGCAGAATACCAAATCAAGTTTTCAATGATATTCATGTGGTGAAATCGAAGGGAATTGCTTGTCTGGTTTTTGGTTCTCTTCTCTCTTGTCATAAAAATTCAGAAGCGACAAGGGCCGCGTTGCCCCTCACAGAGAAGTGTGTGTGTGTGTGTGTGTGTGTGTGGCAAGCAAGCAATCTAGTTTAGTTCATTTACCGTTCCTAATGGTTCCTAGTATCCCTGGATAGATCAGGGTGCCACGTCAACTACATGAAACCATAAATTTCTTATGTACACCACTTCAATTTCGTAAGAAGCATAAACATGAGGATATTTTAGGCGTTCCTAAAAGTGTAACATTTTCGTAGAAAGCATCCAATTTTTTAGAATCTTTATCGACAGCAACAAAAGGTGAGGAGTGTCGGCACACGCTGCGTGTCATCTCACTTATTGTTAGTGACCTACTTACATAATAGGACATAGAGGTTAAATAAATTTCTTCTAAAGTTATATAAGAGTTGTTGCATGTATAGCACTAGTCAATTGTATCAAAACGACCGTTCTCGTGAAAATTCTCGCAGTGCATGACGTAAAACCCGAATTAAGTATCTTGCCAACGTAACGTGTTGAGAAAAGCAACAGTCGGAGGCAAAATTTGTTTCAAGAATAATATTTTTTCTAAGTGTAGATTGATGTGTATAACGATTTGCACAAAGTAAACAAATTACATTATAAAAATAACTACATTTATGTAAAAAAAAACAAAAGATGTATTTAAATTCACAAACACAACAACACATCTAGTTTGGACTGTTTTCTAGATTTCTTTCTTTACTTAGAATTTTGTTTTAGGTTCCAACTGCTTTCAGAATTACTTACAATTTCATTTTAGGCCACGTCAGCTTGAAGGATTGTGTGGTTATGACACTTTTACTGTGTCAGAAGTCCATATTGAATTTAAAACAATCCAATCTTTCTGATCCACGCATTATTGTGTTAGTTGTCAATTACTCAATGATACCATGTGAAATGGGAATCCATCAAGCTATTTCGTTTCGTAATTTCATCCACTGGTTTATGCTTAATGTATGCTTTCTCTTACCATAAAGAGGCAGTATTTTAATCATTGCATTTGGGCTCTTTGCTTTGAGAGCTCCATCTGATATAAGCACCTTCAATGTGGTTTCGCCTACGACGTTTGCAAACATATGTAATGAAATATAAATTGGGGGACGTTGAAAATTGAGAGTATGAGCTACATTTCAGAAACAGACAAAGAAAAAATAGATCGTTTGAACATGATCAAATAGTAGCAACAAACGTGGCTGGCTGTGACTTGTCATGTATTGATATAAGACTAATGTAAAGCAATGAATGAACAACCTGAAATCCTGCTGTCGTAATAACCCGGCTGTTGAAAAACAAACAAACATTTAACCTTTAGGCATGGGGAACACTCTTCCAAGTATCTTCTTCATTCTTCCATTCTCCGATTCACCGTTACCACGGGAATACCATACCAACACATACTACTACTGTAATGATATTTGATGCCTAGTTTGAGCAAATGTTGAATGTTTCGAGTTCGATGGTGAAAGAGATAACCTCTTTTAGTTTAACCTCCATTTTTTCATTTTCTAGAATTGAGAATTGTTGAATTATAAGCAACGTATCCAAAACCATGGTTTCTGACAAGAAACTATAGATGTAATTCCAATACCCGTGTGCTAAAAATATAGTTTGTCTTCAAATATACCAGTATTTTGTTGATTAACGAGGATTTTTTTGCAATTCTGGAAAACGTGGATGTTGAATTAAGAGGAATACTGCAAACATATACTTCGATACTTTTACGAAGAACATCCATGATGTATAAACTTTACGATTAGCGATATTAAAAAGGGTAAATACAAGTTATGTAGATGAATTGATGAAAAATCGTAACACAGTGAAGTGTATTAATAGAATCAGTATATTATTTTGTGGTAATCAAGTGGCAAATTGTAGCTATAGGATTTAATTTTCTCGTGAAAATGCGGATAGGAACTCTAGTATCGACACATTTTGTAATTAATAAAATGTATACTGCCATTCCTATTCTTAAACAATATGAAGTATACTTTTGTAACTTTAACAAATGATGTTGCCATATAAAAAGGTTCCGCTGTCAGCTCAGCATTTGCATTATCCTATAAACTACAATGCAATCAATTCAACATTTCTTTACAATTACTTATAATTTTACTTGTTAGTAAAGTTACAGTCAGGATCAAAGAGCTTATATAAATTATCTAGAGGATACATAACCATGTAAACAACTACGAATCTTACAAAAAAACTGAGATTGAAGGAGTATGTTGACAAACACATTTTAAATCCACGACTACAACGAAAAACGACTCGTTAAATCATAAAATAAAATTAAAATAAAATCATAAAATCATAAAATAAAGTTTGTTTACCCTCCCGTCACCCGTGTGGGAGGGAGGGAAACTTGGTTAAATACCTTGTAATTATCGTGGAAACAAAATGTGCTTCCTCAGAAACCTCCAAAAATCTCAAAAAAATTTGTTTATTTTTTCTGATGTTGACTGCCTGAATTGGTTAAATACCTTGTAATTATCGTGGAAACAAAATGTGCTTCCTCAGAAACCTCCAAAAATCTCAAAAAAATTTGTTTATTTTTTCTGATGTTGACTGTCTGGTCAGGATCATAGAACTTTATAAACTACAACTTAAAAATAAACAAATTCATGGATACATTACAATTATACAGTAAAAACGTTGCATAAACCTTTTTTTGCAATTTCACCTTTAAAATACTAACATCTAACGACACAGGATTGCAATTCGTACTTGACAATTTTTGGATGCATATAACTTTTTTAAATTGTAGCGTTGTAATTTTTTTGCTACCTAGATTACAATTACTACCTACCCAATTGTAAGATTGCACTATTTGTACTTCAGTAAATTGCATACTCTTTGGGCCCCGAGTTGTGGAGCTTACGATTTTGGGAAGTACAAGCTTATAACTACAAATACAATTACATATTTTTTAAAAAATTTGTACCATGATTTTTGGCTTTTTCTGTCGCATAAAAAGGTTTTTTTTACAATGAATGTAGTGATGAATTGTACGTTTGTGACGAAGATTTTTAGAATTACATCAGTACATTTACATATGTTATATGCAATCACGCATCCAAAGAAGTACATTGGAATCCTGTTTTGTTACTATTGTAAAGGCGACAATTGTAAAAGAAAAGTTTATGCATCTTATATATTTACAATTGTAACGTATTCATTGATTTTTGGTTAAATTGTATTTTGCAAAATTGTATGCTCCATGACCCAGGTATAATAACAAGAAACTTCTTGACCTTTGTTTTAAGATTTGGTTAATGTATTTCTACATGACGTCAGGTAACTAACCGCAAAATGTGATCTAATGGTGGTTTTACTTTAAAATACATAGTCCCTCAGGAAACGCTGTGAACATTCCGACCTTGGTACTTTATATAAATGTTTTTTAATCACATAGAAGGAAGTGTGGTCATTTTGTCAATTCAGAATCGGAATTACTGTTGATTCCTATAAATAATATGTAGGCGTATATTTGTTTAAAATTATTATGATCTTATCAAACAGATTTAATGTCAAGTTTATATCGATCAAGGTTAAGGGGTTGTCCAAACATGGCTGCAACACTTAGTTATAGCCCTTTAATATATTTATCATCAGTATATTAGTATAAAGTTGGAGCATATATTTTGTCACTTTCACTGAGCTGTATTGATACTCGCCTTAGATTCAAGTTACTTTCCTCAGTGCCGTATATTTACCATTTAAATTATAGTCGTAAAATGTGGGAGCTATAAATATAAGTACTTGGATTAAGTAATTTGAAGTATAGAAATATGTTTAAGTATACACTTTTAAATTGATAATTATAGCAAAATGACGATCAATCATTTTTCTGTAGGAAAACTCTTTAAAAGCTGGGTAACTTCTTTTTTGGTAGAAGTTAACTAACGTAGACCGCAGTACTATATGTAAATTAGCAGACTTTCTCTTTCTATACATACTGTGCTGCATAAGCATTTTTCTCGGTGTGTACAAAGTCACTAGTCACTGGTATCTTGTAAAAATGTTTAGAAAGTTATTTAGCGAAGGACGACCTCGTTCCTTTTGTCTGTAAGTCCCCTGCTGAACTTCACTTCTATTTTTAGAACAATAGGTGTACTAATGATCATCCAACCAAGGTAGCAGTCAGAGAAAAAAAAGGCGCATAGGTATGAGCGGAACAACTTCAGCTTTTCAAGTCCCTCTGGGATATTATAAGACATTATACCTCGAAATCAGTATCAAAGGAGGTACATCAATGTTGTGTAATGTTGGATTACTACGGGCATTTTTAGTATAGCTGGCTTCATCAGAGAATAGTGACATACAGGCACACCATACTAACATCGTAAATGATTTCCAGCAGACACACAGTATCTGCAAAAATATACACCAATATACACATCAGGCAGGGCATAAAAAGTGTAGATAGATGAGTGACGGGAATTAGAGTTTCGAAAAGAAATCTTACCACTTTCGCTTCTATGTAGGTCTTTGCTCCACGTGTGAAGAATGTAGAAGCGAGAAAGTAAGCGGACTCAGGAAAAGGGAAAATTGTCCCCCGGGTGTTTTTACAGCTTTCTGCTCATCATCTGCTCCACAGTCGCGTTTTTGGTGACGCTGGTTGTGCTTCATACAGTTAAAAAAACTTACACTATGCTCATCTATTTTTGTCTCAACCAGTATAGGTAAAAAAGCGAACAAGACACAAAGTTATTTCGTTCAAGATTATCTTTATTATGCTTTTCACATTCAATGTTCATTTTTGCTGCCGTAGAATGGTGTGAAAGTCAAATATAGCGCAACCAGGACTATTATTAACACCTAACCATCAACAACTGCAGACCAGCTAGAGACCTTTAGGTATTTACAATGTTTGTCTGTGGTAGTTCGTGCATTCAAAGTTGAAATAAATAAAGATGACAATAACTGGTGGTAATGATATGTGTATACACAGATATGTATGCTTACCTGTATAACTGTGTCCTGTCTCCTCTCTCACTCTCTAGTCTGCAAAATGAAACATAAATCATAAAATATATTTGATTCGTAAAATAAAAAAGTTGGGCTTTTCGCTCTAGTCTTGGAGCTATTTTTAAAATAAAACCTTTTTATGGTATACTATATGAGGGATAACTTTAACGGGTAGAAAAAGCAACGTCATCATCATCTTGTTTGGGTCTGAAAAAAATAACTGCTTTTTATATTAGAAATAGAATTCTAAAAATAAAGATGGAGAAAGTAACTGAGAAGCACGACAAAAATAAAAAGACGATAGAGGAGAAACAATGCATCAATGTATCCGTATCGTAATAAATAAAAATAGTATCCAATATTCATAACCAAAGTTATTGACTAAAGTTAATAGAATTTCCGAGTGTGGAAAGATGTGGCCAATCGTACAAAATACCTGGCACTGTTCTAGGCACTAGAGAGTATAGGAATAATGGCACGGGAGTTGGATGTCGTGACTAGTGACGTAAATGCTAACGAAAACAAAAGGGACAATAACCGTATATGACACAATAGGTGTAAATAAATGTACTTGTGTGTATTCCAAAATCCTAATAAACTTATTCGTATCCTAGAAAAGGATGACGAAAAAAAGGGACTGTTTTTCTGAGAATTTTCTGAAAGAATTATTGTTTCCCAATAATACGAAGCAGAGAGGATTTGGCACTATTTTCTGGATTCGTGACAGATGAAACCTGCACGAATGTGTAGGAATTTGGGAAATTCAATGCCAGACATTATGATATGAAGTACATGGATATACAGAGGGGGAGAAAGAGAAAAGTGGGCTTCATTGTGATTCTGAAAGTAAACTTTTTCAGCAGGTGGTATTTCCAAATGAGAACATTCTTATGCTAATAACGGCAAAAGTAAATAGATACAAGTTTATTTAATGCTTGCTAGCTTGCTTTAAAATGCTAATGGCATAATATTTGTGGTAATAGTGTCCAAATAGATAAACTTGCCAGCATGCAGTAAGCTGCTCCCACAATAAACGTAGAGCACGTGAATCATTATAGCTTTTGTAAGAATTTACTCATATGAATGTTTTTGTTCCAGGAAGGGGGGCTATTATTATTGCTGCTGATGCACACTATACAATGTGTGTTGCAATGCTGGATTGAAAACGGACAAAAGGGGATTTCAGTACAGAGTACAGTTATGGCTTGACCGTGTACGTTCACGACACGGTTACAGGAATACTTAAAATAACAGGTAGTAGAAATGGACATTACCGTCAAGCATAAGTAGGTATGTTTCCATTATTTTGTCTTTTTTTACATAACAATGCCCATTTTCAACGAGTAGAGCCACCTAACGATGAAAAATTTTATGGAATTGCTCTGAAGGCCACATGGAACACACTTTTATACACGAGTGAAAGTTTCATTTTTATCAGTTTTTTAATGCATGTGTAGGTTCACTTTGTTTTATTTATTCACCGAAGGCTTTTGTCCAGTGGCTATAACCAACCCCAAAATCAGAGACTTTTGTATGCCAAAATGGATATTGTAAGCTGTATCACGCATATAGTATATATAAACCTGAAGCTGGTGTAAATTAATGAAGTCATATGGAATGTTAGAATATGTTTCCGTTTATTTATATAAAAAAACTAAAACGTTGTATATTTAAACTGGAGATTTAATTCGTAACTGTACGCAATACAATGCTAACGCATCGTTGTGTTTTCCCATTTTTTGAGCAGCAAATACCTTTTTACACGCAACCCTTAAAGGATGACAATGCGGCTATTATGAGGACGTGGTGAAATCATGAGAAAGCATGGAAACAAGATTCTACGTAATTAAGTACAGTTTGTTTTTACAAGTTCAAAAGCAAATGCACCTAGAATCCTACAGATCATAAGCCAAGATAGACATTGCTACACCAACAAAGTATGTAGCACGGATTTGCAGTTGTCTCGCATTACCCTACCAAGCGATAGTGATAGTGATAGATATCTTTTTTACCTAGTACTTTGTACCAATTTGCCCATATTACCGATTGCTATATTTTATTATCTCCTTTTTGTTGTTCCTTTCTTTTTGTAATATGACCTAGGAACATTTGTACATCAAAAATTTAGTATGCAGTACATGTTTGCTTCTCTTATACAAATTTTCAGCAGCTCAATTTTCGAGAATAGAAGGTGAGAAATTTGAACTTTCACGTTTACTTCAACTTTGACATTTTCGATTGACTGAATTGCTAGCGTTGTTGCAGTGCGTTGTCCAGGCCATAAACAGTATTCTTTAGGGTATGGATGATAGCTGTGTATTTTGTGTCAAATATTCAGAGGAAATGAAGTGGGGCAACAAGATCGAAAGAAGCATACACTACTATATGTAAGGATCTGGATCATAACTCTTATAAGGTAAAAAAAATATGAGAAGTTTCAAGTCGACGATATATACACCACAATGACACCTACGCATGGAAAGCAACTGCCATAGATTATCACTTGGTAATAGGAGAAGGACGTAGGAGAGCTACAATAAGAACTCATCATTTTATCCCCACGGCCCACACACTATCAGTCATCACTCATAAATATAACAACAGAAATAAATCTAGGTATTGGTGCTGCTTACTTTGATGTAATGTTAAAGGGAAACATAGGAAAATGCCGTAATGGTTCAATGATCTTAATTTAATGGGGTGTGATGGAATAAGTGCGGTTATTTTGTTTTTAGTTGGGGTAGAAAATTATATACTTTCTACACACTCCAGATAAGTATAGGTATATATACCTATTAGTATAACTATTACAGTTATTTAAATGTGGTAGAATTACAACATGTAAGAAAATCTATATTATTGTGCTTTTGGGATCTTTAGATAATTTAGCTCACGGTAAGTTTTCGAACCTCTGCTAGAAAGTAAATGATTTCACGATATGAAATATGAACGAAAGCTCTCAAATAAACCATGTATAATGCAAGACTACTATATGGTTCAAGGTATGTACTAAAAGAACTGCCCACACACTACTATTATCGCATAACTCATGACTCATGAGACATGTAAGTCCAATCCAAGTACATGTGCAAGTTGAAACATGTGTAAGTGCTTTCTATCACAACTAAGCTAAAACAAAAGACGATCCGCTGAAATGTCGTGTATTTCAATTTAAAAACCTTCCCAGGCGTCCGTTCCCGTTGAAATGGGAAGAAAGCATATCTTGTTGATTTTGTTATATATGTTTCTCTGCTTTCTTTCTTGACGTATACCATAGGAAATTTGTTGGAGCTCAGTAATTGGAAAATAATATTTTGTTTGTTTCCAAATATTATGCAGTTTCCAATATGATGTTGAGGTTGGACAGTCTGTTGTGCAGGATATACGAATACTAAATGATTATGGAAAAAATTAAGAGAAAACGTCATTGGTTTACTATTACTATTTCCATGAAAAATATTGATGAGATGTAATATTAATGCGCACGTGTTCAGAGAAAATAGAGCCAAACCACCACACTACAGCATATAACTATTTAGTTGTTTGCATATACTTTTTACTTTAATCAACAGAATGAAAGGGAGACTAGGGTTTTATATACGTTGAATTATATGACAAGTAACTTAAAAACAATGAAGCTACAAGTTACAAGGTAATTTTACTTCAAAGAATTTATCGTAGTGGCAGGATGGTTCAATATGTTTGTTGATTTCATGATGAAAATTATTGAAATAAAAATCTTCTAAAATACTGGAGTAGCCAAGGTTACTTTTCACAATTTCCGCGTACGATATTTGATACGTCCTGTGGAAGAACATGCAAGGCGGAAATGGAACATTACTTTTTTGTTATTTAGGAAAAATATTACGTATACCGCAGTAATTGAATACTCTCTCGAGCGTCCACAGGGAATCTCTTTGACTTCCGTTCTTTATTTTGTTTCACCTTCATCTGCATAGTAACACTCATAACAAAATGATTCCCATAAAATATATGTAATAAGTTCATGTTTTCCGAGAGGGACGGAATGTGGTAAGACATCCCAATTTACTGTTCTAAATGACCATTCAACGCCCATTTCATGCACTGTAAAAATTAAAACCAGTCGTTCATTTTACACGCACACAAAAGTCCTACAAGGGGGTGACACAAGCCGCTTTCATTGTACTGCCACATACTACTCCGTGAAAAACAAGAAAATTATGGCGGAGAAATGTGTGGCAAAAAACAAAGTGAAATAAATATGGTACGTGGGTGGCTTGATCCCGCCCTACCTCTCCAACCAGTTATATACATTTTGCAGCAAAGAAATTGTTGTTTCCCGTTCTAACGTAGGTAATATAATATGATTTTCTTGTCTCCATTTGTTTATTTGCCCTCTCTCTTTCACTCCTTTTATCAACATTCATTACACCATTGTTAGCGTTTAACTTTTTCTCATTTAAAAATGTTTTTGCTTCATATTTTATTACGTGCGTACATACATATGCACCGCTGTATAATGAATACCGTAAGGACAACAATTAACCACAAGCCCAAGACCAGCAGCGACAATTAACCGCATAATCTTGTTGAGCGTTGTATTCTACATTCTCACCCACAACATTCGTGCGCTTTCACGTTCCTTCCTTTCTTTTTCCCGGTTTCCGCGGCTTACTAGTATTATTGTTAACTTTACCTCCTCGTAATCATGATATTCAACAGAGAAAATATTTACACAGGCAAAACCGAAAACTATCCAACTTAATTTCATTTCGAGAGAATGTAAGCAAAGAAATGGTTTGTGGAAAACTTGTAATGACCATAATACTTTCTATCCGTTACACTTTGGAGAAACAAAGCGGATATCAAAATGCATAACTAATGTTTATTGTTATACATGTTCCGAAAATCAGAGTTGTGTGTGGGCATGTTTACACGAATGAAAAAACAGGGGGCATGGGACATGGGATGCTCATTAAACAACCTGAACAATAACAGAACAAAAGGTAGATTATAAGCACAAGCTGGAGAAAACGGCCTTGACGTTTTATAACCGTGTAGTAAAATGTAAAAAGAATCTGAACAAAAGTATTTCCTCGTTACCCCTTTAGTTTGAGCATTTGCGGGTCATAATAATGCTCACAGTCTAATCTTCCCATTACCTCTCTTGACTCGGGTTTCCCCGTTTAATTACGGTGTGCTGTTACAAACTTCAATGAGCATCATGTTGTGGGTAGAGAAAACATAAACAAGTAGGTACACCAAAATCTTTAAGCAAATCCTATGTTGTGGAATGCAATGCAGGTAGTATTGAACCCAGACTCTTGTAAAGTGACTCTTTCAAGCAATAAATTAGAAATGTTACCATCCAACTTATGTATTTAAATGCTGTTTTATTAAATGTAGATATATAAGATGTAGGTATGGGATTATGAATGTTTGTACAGCAAAAACTTTTTCTCTTCATTACTAGGAAAACTCTTCAACTGCCAGCTAAAACGGGGAGTGGAAGGATAATTTAGTGGGGTAGTGCAGGGAGGAAAAAATCATTGTTTTATAAGTTCTGCGGGTAATTTAGTTACCATAGAAAGTAATTAACTGAGATATACAAAAATACCAGAGCATATCACAGACTTAGTCATAGGTCACTTCACATTTAAACCAAAACCGACAGGCGGGTAGTTTAAAGGTCAGTTTGTAAAATATTAAATGTTACTGTTGCGGAGTTGTTCTTTCCTTATATGTTCACCCTGGAATTGATTCTTAGAGTATTTTTCGTTATCGCAGTTTTAACCAGCACTTGGAGAGTCTTCCTATATAGCAAAACAGAAGTGAAAAAGTTGTACATGCTTTTCTCTTTATTTCTTTGGCAAATTAGTTAAGACGAAAAGCCTTTCCATGTTCTTAAATTAAAAGCCATTACAAAATAACTACATAAAAACGTGTGCTTGTATGCACCACACCTCCGATAGCTGGGCAGCAGTAAACGTTCTAAAGTGAACCTAACGATACTGGTTTGTATGGACACGACCGGTTAGTGTGCCATATCGTATTTTTACACAAAATTCACACATTATATCTTCATCATTTTACAAAAGCGGAATTGCGATTACTGGCGTACGTACCCTGTACAACAGATAGATTTGCTTTTGTGCTTGTGAGTTATAAGTAGTGGAATGGTATGGAAAAGTTTAGTACAGAAGCTGAAGAATTGCACCCATTTCCAAAGGCACAGATTTGGCTTTATACTAACTACTAATCTAACATTGACGAAAACAGAATTTCAAAAAGTTAAAATGCATAGTTATGCTATCATAAAAAGCGGAAACTCCCTTAAAATTGAACGATAACGTTTATCGACGAACAGTTTTAACTGATTTATTCATTTCAGCATGATTTGCTTCACGCCTTATAGTGTAGTATTATAATAGAATTAAACATGCTTATTTCTCTATATCGGAGATTGTATTTGGTTCATTTACAAACAAACGAAAGGAACTAAGCTGCAACGACCCCATTCTGTACAACGATAACAACTCAACTCCCCCTGCTTGGTCAGGTAGTAAGGATCAGAACAAACTTACGTATACTTTTTAAATCTTTTTTTCATGGAGTGGTTGTTATTGCAAAATATATTGTCAAATAAAACCTGATACAGTTGTAGTTTTAAAAATATTCCCTTTTGTAAGCCAATATTTAACTCAATCTAACGTAAAATTCTTTCAGTAAATCGCATTTTATGTGCATTTGGTGCTACATTTTTTTAAATTGTGATTAAGATTGCATATCTATTATCTATCTTAAGTTTAATTTTAATATTCTACTGTAATAAGATTACGGTAATTGTAAACCCCACATTCGTAACCTATATTAGATTTTCCAATGCAATTAAAGGAAACGGAAGTTTATTGTGTGCAGAGGACAGTTTATTAAAAACGCACTGCAAATGCAGACAACTTACTCAATTATGCTAACGTAAATGAATTTCATATCAAAGTGTGGATGATTCCGACGTTTACTAATGACATTTATTAAGCCAAAAACAGACGAACGCATTTATTTTAGCAAAATTTTGTGGGGAACAAAACTATACTTATGGATGAAATTTTTAAATCGCATAAACAAAATTTATGAAGACATAACGTGATTGACCGTCTTGGTCCATGTAGTTGTATTTTTGTAAATGAGAAAACTGACTTTGCTTCAAGTTGTCCGCAATAAAATTATAATTTAACCGTACTCACTTAACGAGAGAGTCAACGCAAACACTTACTAAAGTGGTGTACTTGACAGTTTTATCTTCGATGCAGCAACGTTCGTAAACGTACGTTCGAACCCGTACGCATTAATGAAATACGAGCTTACTACTCATTTAAAACTAATAAAATATAGAATTTGAAACCTGTTCATTGAATCGTGATTATTTCTCATATCAGACCGTTGGTGAAAGCAGCCTTACACATGAGAGAGAGAAAATTGATCGATAAGAAAAGAACTAGAGAAAATAATCTTTAACTTGGTTGGAGTGGAGACTCCAGAGGACAGGAACCCAACTGTGTGTTCATGTTCTATTAAAACTTTACAGCTTTGCCGAAAGAAAAAAAATGGGAGAAAAGTATAACTTTTAAGTACATTTACTTTAGTATAACATCTGTATAGAATACTACAACGATTGTTTATGGACAATACATCTTTAAGAGAGGTAATTTTTAAAATGGCTGACAATTGTATTTATACACTCAATAACATTAGCTTTCATTATTGCTACTACATCTTGATCCCCTTTTCCAAATTCCATTTGAAATAAATAGATAAGGAAAGAAAACTTTGAAGGGATTATTCCCACACTTTCTCTCTCCCGTTTCTCTTACTGTCTACCTCTATCGACCACGGGACTATTTATATGACATCCAAAGCAGCGGGTCTCATAAGTATACTTAAGAGACCTACTCCACGGGGTATCATGCAATTTAAGCCAATTGTTTTCTAGCATGGACAAACTGTAACTTGTCTTTGAACAAAATGACAGTCGATTTTGTCAAAACGTATAAACTGCCCTATAAAAATACCTAACTGGAGGACTGAAAACTATTTAAAATTTTGACAAATTCTTAGAATAACGTTTAACTACCAATGAACACGAATTGTGTTGAGTTTTTTCCCTAAAATATTAATTATTTTATGTTGAACATTGGGGAATTATGAAACATGTACCAAGCGATAAACGCATTGCTGAACCTGACACAAAAAACAAGCATCACCTATCTTGAAACAACGCACTAATTCAACTAAAACTTTTCAGTTTGGTTGACTTGAACTTAAAAGGACAAAGTCTCAGTATGGTAAAGTAGGGACGTTAAGTACTTGGTTTGATCCTGTTGAAACTCCCAGCAAAAGAACCAATAGAAACCAGATCAGCTCAAAACAGACGCCCGAGTAAATGCTGAATTCTGAGAAAAGTCAACACAGACATGACTTTGTTCTTTGGAAAGTATCCTGCAGGCAATTAAGCTACCGCGTTTTTCTCATTTCGCATATTATTATTATCATTGCTACACTTTCTAAACGGAATTTTATCCGAACTCATTGAAGACGTAACTAGAATGCACTGTACTTTGTGGACAATTCCTGATACACATACTGCATTTACTACAGGGGGAAACTCACTATTCTAAGGTTCGATTTTCTACGCTGTTGCTTTGAAGGAAAAATAAATAGACGTGTTCTTAGAAAAAGGAAATGAATCTTGTTTTTGCTGTTTGCAGTGATGATCCCACGGTCTTACAACAGGCGAACTTGATAGATTAATTGTAAGTATTTGCGTAAGGATACTGCACGGAAACGCTTCAAGTAGTAGTATGTAACGAGAACAATTATGTGCCATCTCTCTCTTTCTCTATCTCTCTCTCTCCCTGTAAGTTTCAATTTTGGCATGGTTTATATCTTTAATGTACATACTATGTTACGCAGCTGATCGTAGGTAAGCTTATTCGACTAACAGAAGTGACTCAAAAAAGAGTTTGCTTTTATCTTCACATTTCTACTTGTTACCATTAGTTATATCAGTTAGCATTTACAAATAATACGGCAAACTTAGCCACTTTTACGAGAGCAGCGTAGAAGCAATTATCAAATTTAATCGTTCCGAGTGTGCCAATTGCCAAAGGTTACTTGAAGAATGCTACTGTTACACACACGTCAGCGCTAGAAAATCATGGGAGCTGTGATGTCTATGGTACAAGTCATTTTCTCGAGGAAGGTATTCCAAATCGCAGCTTGTGTGGTAACAGGAGAAATGTAACGGTAACAAAATGAAAAGTGTTCTACCTTTCTGCTCCCACTACATACATTTGCAGGGGGTTTGCCAACATCAAAGTCATTGTAAACGATCCATATATTAAGCTTTTAATAGGGTTTGTGAAGACAGTTTCAAAAATGAGCTAAGAGTGTTTCAATGACTTCCAAAAATAGTCAGAAGGTTGTATCCATATTATTGAATTTCTTGCTTTGTAAAGATATATTATTATTACCTTATTTTGCTCTCGTGTCGTACCCTGAAAGAGAAACAATAGCAATAACAAGGGCCCGTAACTATTATCCTCGCTCTCTTTATTATTAGCCTGTCTTACTCATTTTTCTTGTATATGATCGCTGAGCTAAAAATAGCCTCGCTTATAATGGAGATATATCACTGTTATTGATGATGATATCGCGAGCGAAAAGAAAGTTGAATAGATAGGACTGGTGAAGGGTAAGAGAATCTTCATCGCTCTCGGTTTCCCTCTCTTCTTTCTTTTAGCTCACACAAATAGATATTTATAATGAGAGCATAAAAGCCACATATGCAAGTACATCGTGGACTCCCTGAGAGTTGAGAGTGTTCCTCGTCACCACTACCGCTCGAGTGAAAGCAAGTAAGAGGGCTCATCTTTATAATACCTTTAACACCTCAGACGTTATTAACCGATTCCTACACCTTTCCCTCTATTATTACTATTCATCTATTTTATCTGCTAAAGCGAGAGACTCGGATGTGGGAAAGATAACAAGTAGTCTATATGTAGACATGTTTGTACAAATATATGCATTTTGTGTGATATGTGGCGTGATGCACCTTACTGCTTTTGATGTGGTCCAAGTGGGATACCTTCCCCTCATTGATCACTATACCTATAACCATCTATATTTCGGTACGAAGCACCTATGAGCAATAATAGGTTTTCTCCTTTGTACTACTTTATAATCCCTACAAAGGATAGGCTGGCCTGTGAATGTGTAAACCAGACTTCGCTAATGGATTTCCAGCGAAGAGGGTTCAACCTACAAATCTCGACGTTGTTTGTTGCTTACGCAAGCAAAATAGCTGCAGCCCCTCGCCTGTCTTTCTCTCCCCCTCTTTTTAATTCTCTCCAAGCTCAAGAGTAACTGCGTGTAGGTACAAAGTGACACAAACTTGCACCAGTCTATTAAAACTAAAAGGCGTTAGTTTCTTCTCATCATAACCCTTGGTACCAACGCGATTTATGTCTTGCTGCAGACCTGAACATGGCCTGACATGGGCCGTGGTAGAAACAACAAGAGTGGCGGCAGTACAAAAAATCGGATAAATGTAAACTACATTTGCAGTATGTGGAGAAATGGTACTACGAAAAATGAGCCATATAAGAACACAAGTAATCTTCTTGGCTATCACAAGTTCTCTGTAAAAGCACGGCTGAAACCCGAACTTGTACGTCACTGTTCATTCATGCCTGGCACTTCATTCATAAAAATACGAGAAAATGTAGTAAAGAGAAAGGTGAACGGTAAATGGCATACCAAATAGCCCCAGTACCTAACTTGTACATGCATAATCTTTCTCCATATATATATATACATGCTAGTATTTATTATGTCTTTCCAACAACTGGGTCAATCCGTTAAATGGAGCAGTTGGAAAACCTACAAAACGCGGTATACAAAGCAGTGTAAAGGTATGCAGGAAGAAAGAAATCTTCACCGCCAAGCGTCATGACACCACGTTCGTGAATGTATAAAATGAGAAATTAATCTGCTATTACACATTAGTCCTCCTTGTGAGTTTTGAATGAACCTTTTCTTTCCGCCATCTTTCATTTTTGTTGTAGAGGTACCCAAATCTTTCTAAAAATACTCTCTCACTCCCGAAAAAGGCCACCCCAGTTTGCAAGTCTCGTCGGGATATTTACAAGGTAAACCCATAAAGACCTTGCTACTTTCATGCTAGTTAGCCATTTCTCTTGATGGCAGCAACCGTTCTCTTCATTATCATCGCCATCTTCAGAAATAAAAACCTTAAATATGAAGGTGGAAAGTGTATGCAAAATTACATCACCACGACAGCAAAGAAAGGGAATAAGCTCACCGCTTTCCTCTATTACCATCAACACTCAAAATAACCAGAGACATGCCGCTTTATCGACGTCGCAGTAGCACTACTACTCACTCTGGTCACTAGAAAGAAAAAAAATCCTCATATTGCTTTCCCTTCCTCCCATCAAAAGCAACAAAATGAAATTTCTTATAAGGAACAATGTTTACACATGCACTTTTACAGCATGTTAGATGTAGTGAGTACTACGTCATGTATGATACACATCTTCTCTTTCTTATTCATTTTTCCTGGCTACCCGCTTGAAAGTGTGACTTTTGCTTTTCATTTAGAAAAATTATGACTGTTTCCTTAAAGCCCTCTCCGCCTACCACAGCGTCACACCACCATACAACCATAGAACACGACAACATCGTTACTTTTCTGCTTTCATGTGTGCCCTTGTTTCTTGTTCTTCGTCTACTTCTTACTTTCTGCATTCCACTTTGGCCTGGCCTGGGCCATTTCTGAATGAATGAAAAAAGAACTTTTTTTCTCTTCTTGTGTGTATACGTATATAAAAAAAGTAGTAGAGCTAGTAGCAGTAGCAGCTGCTGCTGCAATGTCGGTGGTGGGGTTATAAATGTCCATGATGCTATTTTTAGCTTGGCATTCCCTACTTTTTATAGCGTTTAGTATTATTTTTGGAAATACACACACCGAGCTAGTTTTTTAACGACCTGAGACTGCCACTGTGGGTAGTCCTATGGCTATAACAACTTGTGATAGAAACAGCTTCTACACTTGTCGTAACACCACCGTATGAATGCTACTCGTCGTCCACCACCTAACAACTACTATACTGCTGCTGGTTGATCCACCAAAATTATGGCAATCATGATCATCACGATGATTTTATAATACGACTATCGTGTAACACTTACCGCGTTGCGTTACTGGTACCTCATTACGCGGCCATATAGTGAGGTCGTTTATGGTCAATGGTGTGCCTCTCTGACGATGATGCCATTGCTGGTGTACCCGTGTGGCAACTTTTTTTTAGATATATTTGTATTGCTGTTTGTGGATCAGCAAACGTGTTGTGTTGGCAAATTAAAAGAGGTGAAAAAAGAGGAAGTTGAAAATTTATAATATGAAACATGCGGACTACATACGTAATTACTACTGTGTTCCCCTTTTCTCGACTTGCCACGCCAACTTCTCAGCTAGAGGCAGAGAGCAAGTACAGAATAAAATCCAGAGAAAGCCAGTTTTTTCTTGTAGAAATGTATACACAGCGTACACATGAGTTGAGAAAAAGCACATTCCATTAAACTCGAATACTTGCGCAAATGTACTAGCAATGTTACTTTTTGTCTATTTTCGTATTCCTCAGATTGAATCTCTTTAAGTTGTTAAGAACCAAAAAACTGTACGTAGCTACTAGTGGCAACTTTCTCCACCACGTCACACCTGGGTTCGGTTGAGCTCTTTAAACAAACGACTCGAATATTTATACGCTTTTATGGTAAAGGTGTGTGTGTGTATGTGTATGTATCTGGTGAAAATGTGTTGCCTGCTTAGAATTCAAAAGGGAATTCTATCGGGGAAATCCCGTTCTTATAAATGTCAGCGAATGATGATAAAATGCATGGAAATGACAATTTACATTTTATGTTTTTAAATATTATTATTACAACTTCTCCTGGTACTTTATATCATTTTGTCTATTTATCTGTATCTGCTTTGTTGTCGTTACCACTCTCACAACCCTTTGCCAGGAATACTGAACCGCCTTAAAAAGACTATTAATGCAAAAATAACATCTCATAATAATATGACTTCGTTATTACTCTTATTACATGTATATGAATGTATATGAGTGTGGATTTTCCATCATCCATTCTTATCCATGTCGAGTGGAACAAGCAACGTCAAATACGTACTTTAGAGAAGTATTTAAGTGAGTGTTCGCTGCTTTTCTGTACATTTTTCTGTGGAATCCCTTTTGAGAATATCACAACTGACGACCAACCACCACCACCACCTCCACCATCAACCAACAGGACATGTACAACGAGGACGAATGAAAACGGAAAGTAAAGTAGCAGAATTACTAACAGGAGAGGTAGCAGATAAAAATATGAGGGATGCATTTAGAAAAAGAAACTGAAAATGGATTTAAAGCACTTTGAGAGAGAAGTTGCATTTTCCCCTTTTCCTTAGTACTACTACTTATACTTGTGAAAGTTCCGTTTACTCTCTAGATGAACGTAATAATACAAAGCTTGATTCTTGACATGGATGAGCTGGTCGTAATGGAGGTGGCGGTGGAGGGGTGGTGTATACGTAAGTCGGAAGAAACTACAAGGAAAGAAAAGTACCTTGGTTTTACCGTTGCTTATTTACACTACTTGCTTATTTGGAAGGTACACGTGTATATATTTCATTTTTAGTTTTCTTTCATACAACAGAAACCAAGCAAAATAGGAATGCCGCAGCTTGCGTGTTCAAAGGTAGTACCGGAGTGGTAATCCAACTTCCAGAAAATATTATTATTTTGCGGGTGGCTATGTCTATATCCAAGCATTGGGTTATATATGGTAACTTTATAAACTTCGGATTTACTGGATATGTATAATAACATGTATATGCTTTATAATTTTTTGTTTCCAAAGGCCCGTTCATACATAATATATCAAATTACGGTTATAAACATGTGTATATTATGTATGTATGTATGTATGCATGCATGAAAATATGTTCGGACTACCATGTTAAACTGCTTCAGCTCTGTTGCCAGTGATATCGTAGAGACTCTCTTATCATCCGTCAAGAGGACTGCGTGGGTGGATATTGCATGTTTTCCGCAGCTTACCATAGATAGCATCACAAGAGCTCAAGTGTTAACTAAATGAAATAATAGAGTTAAACTAACGGAATGCAAGTATTGTTGGTGAAAAAGCCAACTCTGTCCATTTTATGAAATTTTGTCAGCGTGTAAGCTTTATTTTCCTCCTTTTTCGGTTCAAAATGTGTCAACGAGATACCGCAGCCCTGACAGCCATTGTTAGCATTTTATCGAATAAAAAATTATATGGAATGGCACGACGAGAGAAATATTAATGTTGGCTGAAATGAGACACACAAGTTTACAGATATATTTTTGCCTTGTTTCACTTCCCCCCAGAGTAGTAGCTCACAGCAATGCGTAAATAAATTCCAGAATGTAAAAATGTAATTACGAAAAAGAGAAAATTCCCTATTCATGAATACAATACCACGTCTAGAGCTACATTTTTACTATTGGTGAGTTGGTGAGTGAAACACACTGTACCGTTGCATTGGTGTTATTCAATTTAGGGAAGTTCACTTTATTACACGACAATTATAAAAACGTATAACCAATACAAAAGCTTTATACACATTGTAAAATGCGTAATTTATTTAAAAGTAACTCTACCTTTTTGGTTTTCGATTATTATTAGGTTTATTGACGATGGCGACATTGGCATCTCATATTGTAAATTACTGTCGCCGGCAACCACTTTCATTATAACATTCACGTAAGAACATATACATTGGTATTAAGTTGTAACCTAAAACTCTACACCATATCTCTATAATAGCTTTTCTGGAATTTAACACCTTCATTGTGCTGTGTACTAGTGTGTGTATATAATGTCAGACAAGTTACTGCTTTTGGGTTTTATTTTTATTATTATTATCATCATCATACGACATCTAGGAAAGTTCCTATAACCGAACAACTAATACTAATATGAGCTGACAATGTCTGATTAATTAACCTGACAGTCATTCCATGTTTTCCCGAAATGTTCACAATCATAAAAGGAACCATAACAACGAAATCCGCAGCAATGGAAAGAGCGACAGAATGGGATTGAAATCATTTTCAGCTGTTGCTTTACACTCCTTTTCATTTACACAGTAATGGTAAAACATAAAAAGGTGCCTATATACTCCAGCATTATGTAAGAACCAAGCTTTCACTCTACTGTTGTCATATCCGCAGAACCCTCTTTTCCAAAAACTTGCTGCTATATAACGTTTGGTCATAAACTAATCAAACATTACAAAGAACTCCAAACATTTCTTCCCGCCTACCTGGTATCCTTCCCAGGGCTTCCTTCCTGTTACCAGTTACCGCTGCGTACCTCAACCACAAGTTCTACTACCTTGTTGGTCTCTTGATTTACAATGCTACCACATGACCTTGGAATCGTCCGATTTTCTTGAAACAAACACCATCGGATAGAGCGTCTCG
>JAHZNE010002353.1:0-18011 GCA_027744055.1 Callyntrura sp. NNG-2020
TTATACTGCTGCCGGTCTTTTGATGCCTTAACTGATTTCGTTTTCTTGTTCGAGAAGTTACTGACGTAAACTTCATGAGAAATGGCCATCGGCCAACGGCAGTTAATACCACTCGCATGGGGAAGAACGCTTTGTTAATAAGACCGGTGTGGTAATAGTCGTGTCCACTATAGTCATCAATATGGTTGAGGGGATCACTGTCTACTTCTTCACTGGAGGAAATTTTGTCCATGTCCGGTTCGGGGACTTTGAAAAGGTTGTTTGGCGGGATGATTATATTACGAACAGCGTTCATCGATAAGAAATGTTTATTGCTGACTACAGATGCTTTCTTACCCTCAGGTAAAATATTTTCTGGAGAAAAAATATCTACTTTGGGTTCAGAAATTTTTGCAACAGGAAACTCGGCAGAGTACCAAGGGAGAGCCATTTTAGTACGTCATGAAGAGGCGAAGTAACGTTAATCGTAACTATTACATGGGAGAAAATGGTGGAGTAAGTATTTGACTTTGGCTCCATCATAAAGCATGGAACATCTTTTTGCTTTCCGCCTGTCCAAAAGGTCTAGGAAAGGTGAGTTTCGTAGATAAATATAGCGAATATTCACTAATCTAGGATTAGTCATTTACAAATAGTGTCAAGTCCGATATCATTCATCATTTTTTTCTAATTAGTTCAACTCTTGCACCTGTTATTATTGTTAGCCCAACACAAGCAAGAAAGGCACATGACAAATAATGCATGAATCAACTTTTCCGACAAAAGAGAATATGGGATTGTCATTGCATCGTCACCTAACAAACCCGTTCCACGGTGAAGTGGCTGTTTGTTTAACATTAATCACATAATTCACGTTGCTGTTTATGACGCAAATAAAAAAACTACATGGAAATAATTTAGTGTTTAATTGATGACAAATTGAGAAACAGCGACGAGCAACATGATGTAGGAACCTTCTCCTCACGTGGCAGGTAAATGCAACTACCATGTTAACTACTGCTATGAATTAACGGAGATGTATAACATGAATGAAACAAACATAGAAAGGGAAAATGAACTTTGATAATGTTAATACTACAGTGTTTTTCTTCTTCATTAATGTGACATGACATATGAAAATAGAGTGGTACATTTGTCAATAGTGAGTGAGTGAGTGATAGTGTTTTTTATTTCTTGTGAATGTACTTTTTCTAACTAATTGCATCAATAATGTAACTCAAATGTGTCATACGTCATGTAACAAATAACAAAAATAAACATTTTGAAGATTGTGAAATCATTAAAAAGCAATAATGCCAAGCCTTGAAAACTAAGATCAATGCATTCGGATGAAAATTAATAGATAATTGAATGTTACAATTTGTAAAAAGCGATGTGAGATGTGATCTACCTATTTTCTTACGGACTACTTGCTGTCATTGCCATGATAGAACATAATAAGAAAAATAACATTACGTGTGCATAATGTTTGACGCTCTCTCATTTACTTATTTACTTTACAAACCACATTGCCGGAAAATATTAGCCAGTTATCTTGGAAGGAGAGCATTTAAAACCCATCCTATAAAGAAATTTGTTCACATGAAGCGTTTACGGCTCAAAACAACAGAATTCACAAACAACCAATGCACAATTTGTTTTCTTGGGCTGGTTAGTGGGGTTGAGGCGCAGGATAAATTGTAATCAGCAAAATTTTTATTTGTGCTAATGCAATGGTATTTTTTTAATTTTCTACTTTTATTTCAAATTTTACTGTTTTGTGGAAGCTATGCTCATTCAATGCATTTACAAAGTGAAGAGTCTTGATCTTACAGAAAATAAATGTCAGTTTTGAAAAGGTACTTGAACTAACCGACTCTCAAGTCTTGACAAGTTAATGTTAACTTTTGTGCCAGAATTTACTGTGAATATTTTTGCTCCATATACATTCTGTAAAACATAACTGAACAGACAATTTCTCGGTTTCAGGAGGGCGTCTGTTTGTTGTTCATCAAATAACGGCATACATGCTTTTTAAAGTTTAAGCCAACTTGCCAAAGTAGTTTTAACGCTGCCCTTTATGGGAATGTCAACAGGCAATCAATTATGTATCCTGTCATTGCTTGAAAAAAGGTGATGGTGGTGGTAGCTGTTATAAAATAGCAGCGACCGACTCTCACTTTCAACGTTGGACATGACAACAGAACCCTCCGAAAATCCTTCTGCTTTGTTCGACTCCATGAGCAAATAAAGCTGTTTGCTATGTCGTACATTTCTGCAGCCATTTGCAAACACCTTTAGTATGAACAAACACACATTCTCAGTAATTAAGTCAAAGTAGTCTCATGGAAGTTTCATACTTTAGCTTAAGCCATATTATGCACAACTTACCCAAATCCCATAGTAAAACAGTTAACAGTTCCAAAGGGATATACCAAAATACCAGGAAACTCTTCTACAAATAACTTGTTCATACTTCGAATCCACAGATATCCACACGGTATGAACCCAAATGCCACAGAAAATTTCCACACAGGTAGACACAACTGTGCCATACAAGCATTAAAATCGTTGCATAAAAGCTGTAAAGACCTGTAAGTTGGAATTGCCACGTTGGGAGACCTTATTCCGTCGGCGGTATATTCAGAGTCGCTGTCTTTACTACAAGCGGCAAACGCAAAGAGAATACTCAATTATCATTACATAATAAAGCTTCTTTACACGAACTTTTTAAAATGATTTTTTATCTAAACCTATTTAACAATTAGATACATACTGCATTTCCCTCAGCCAAAATTCCGTACTGGATGTGTGTGCCACCAGTAGCCATGATATAGTAATATATGTCAAAATAGTTTGACCTATTACAGTTATGTCTTGTATTACCCCAGGAATGAGGGCATACCAAGGTCTTGGATTTATCATAGATGTCAAATAGTATGGTTGGTATGGGATTGAGAGAAAGAAAAATAGCGAATTCGCAATTTGAGATGCAGCAGCAGGAATGGAAAATTTCATGATGAGTCTCGAGGAGCTGAATTCGACATATTTGTCTGCATACACCAGATATTTGTCTAGCCAACAAGCAATAATGCAAATGAAACTTTACATTCGACAAGAAATTGAGTCTGATTAAGGGAATGACATGACCATCAAATCTTACCAACATAGTCTTTGTTAAAGTCCATTAGAAGGTTGACATATCTTCGCATCTGAAGTACCAAATTTCGTCAAAACCGAGTTTAGCAATATAAATATTAAAATATTATTTATTGGCTGTAACGTCAGCAAAAATTACCCGATCCTCGTATATAAAGATGCACGTTTTGTATCCCAAATGACAAGCATACCAGTAAACGATCAAGGAATACGCGAATATTCCTCGATAGGACTCCAAGTCCTTTGAGTAGATTCCAAACAAACAATACATGTGATAAATGATCATGAAGGTGGATTGGACAGTGGTAAAGTACCAATAAAGCTGCCATATTTTGACAAAAAGAGGATTCCATCGGTCGAGTCTATGCGTTTTCCGGTTCCATACCCATGGCGCATTCAAACACAGCATTCCAAAGAAAGTGATGAGCCGAAAGCGAATAAAAGTCCCATTAGAGAGTAGATAAGGACGGTCATGATTTATCTCATGGGGTTCCTCTCGGTTTTCATTATAGGGAGATGGCGAATTCACCCGGTAGCTTTTCCCAGCTTCAATATCAACGTCGACAATGTCATTTTCAGGGTATATTGGATGTCGAGTAATTCTGTCGGAATTTTTATACGGCGTGGTCTTCCAAGATTCTGCGTAAGGATTGTTCATTGTATTGATTGCCTGGTCAACTTGAGAGTTAAGGTCAGTTGTTTGAAATGCCCAAACTGTGGTAATGTTGTAGTTGTCACCATGCTCACTATAGGGAACTGCACCAAGGCCATTTACCTGGAAATCACAATTATGTTAAGATAGGTGAAAATACGTTTTATTATGTTACCTGTAAATATTTGGAATACGAAAATGTTTACTTTGACAAGAGTTCGGCGGGATCGCTTTCGTAAAGTACCAGCTTGTTGCATTTTATGAAAATTTGAATGTCCGAATCTCTCTGAAAGTAGGGCAGCTTAAGACGTACATTAAATGTTCTGAAAGGAACGCTGTCAAAAATTGAAGTGAAATGTTTACCTACGTGAATCGTTGTTCCTATGAAATCGGCAACAACGTTCTGTATAATATTCACTATGTGCAAAAAGTGTTTACAAGAGGACTTAATTAAAAAGCAGCTTGAATCCAGCAGAGCAGTTTTTCGTTTCTGTCATGTTTACGCAGAAATCTGTTGAATATTTTACAGAAAAATACATGTACAACTGTAGAACTTCATAGAACAAAAGCCATTAGTATATGAAGTGATATGGCAGTAAATTAACACATGCGTTGGGAAAGGTTTAACGAGTTACTGAAGGTCAGTTATGCATCTAACATAGATTCATGCGAGGTGAGGATTTTTGTTTTTGTCAGATGTCTAAGAATGTGCATAAAAATTTCAATAGTTTACTTGGCTCCTAGTTGATGCCCCACTCGTCCACGAAACAATTATGCACAAGAATGCGCAACTGTAAGAAAAGTAAATGGAGGGTTTAGCGTAATTTTGTTTATGCTGAATTGCTGATTATGTAAAACTGTGTCAATCACGTGATTTTTGGAGGGACGGAAGGAGGCATTGAAGTTGGTTTCATAACAATGATTGCAACATGATGTTTTTGATTTGTAATTAATTAAAGTGATGAGGGTTGTCAATATATCATTATAAACATTTATTGAGGATGGCCTGTTGCAAGGACGTTCATATACTAGGAGGTAGGAAAACTGTAGTAATAACTTTCCGTAGAGGTAATTCTTTTCGCTGATTGTGTCTAAATATTGAGAAAATACGGGATGTCACGGGGTAGCTTTTTTCGTAGTGAACGGGTAGTGATGAGTCGTTAAATCTTATTAAAAGCTTCCACACACTATTATTCCTGTAATGGTGTAATTACGGGTTTCGCTGCCAAGCAAATAGTCAATGTCTCGTGTCTAATTTCGTGTTACTTATGCAGGGAATTCATTGCCCACACAGTAGGTGATGAGAAAAATGGATGAAAAACAAATCTACCACAAGAATAATTTAAAGGAACGGAAAAGAAAAGTGCATGTAAATAAATACCAGGTTTAGTAAATACGCAGTTACGCTGTTTATAGAAGGGTGTAGAATATGGTAGAATCCTTTGAAACTCTAGAATTTAATGAGAAACAAAATGCTGCGTAATTCCAAACCTAATTCCACATAATACGACCCACAAAAATAATTGCGAAAACTTATAAATAGTTATACATACACACTACAAAAGACAACATACAACTTTCTACTGCTACTATTAAACTAGAAAAACCTCATTTGTTGTCATTCTTGTCCAAAACAAGTCCGCGAGCTCTAGCTTGTTAGAGTCAGATAGTCTGGCATTACGTCCGTCCGACCGTGAATTGCCATGGAAAAGGAAAGGAACGAATTTGAAATTCACCATTTGAATGGAGGACAGTGGGCGGACTCGTGTATAGATCGACTCATGATGACAAGACGTACGTCGGTGCGCTGTTTGATAAAACAAGGACGAAGGGATCACAGGACCTACAAGATGGGCCTTTGAAAATAATGTTTCTTCCGTACAGGGATTTAGGGGAAAAATTTATTGAGCAGTGGAGGTAATTCCTTTATAATAATGAGCATTATGCTTTTTGTTTCATGCACATAAGATGTTTATGCACTTGCTGAAATGCGTTGTACTGAACGACACCTTAACAGTGATTAAAACAACGTGGTGAGGTCGGTTCACTTCTTCGAAATCAACCATTTTATTTGTCATTTGGTATAATACATGATGGTTCTTTAAAATGTACATTAAGTTCTGTCTGTTTGTTATCAATTGCTGCAACTACCACATTTCAATATAAAAAAGTACCATTGACTTATCAAAGGTATAAACGGAGGTTTGATTATTATAGCGTAAATGGAAAATATAAATTTTAGAGATTCAAGAGGCCTAAAGAATAAAATGTTATGGAATAGCGGAAATGCTGGAAAAAAGTAGAAACTTTAAGGAAAGAAAGGAACAACAAGAACTATCAACATATAGGGAAAATCCTTGCCCTCAATAAAAAAAGTATCTCAAGTTACCCCCTTAAACTGACCTAGACTCTTCACAAAGTTGTCCCTCAGACCCAAAGCTGATCGGAAAGTACAGTACTTTTGTATTGTGCTAATTTAAATATATGTACAGTGCGCTTACAACAGGAAAGGATGAAGCTCAAAAGGTGTCAGAATAAGTAGTACAAGGGATACAAAAGCCAAGTTTAAATGCAGTCTCTCAATACCAGTAGAAGCATAATTCAAAAGTCCTTCAAATGGTGGAAAGGCAAGAAGTAAAATACATATATTGATTTTAAATACTACAATTTTGCTGTCTATCCAGAGTAACCTCCACCTGAGCCACCGGTTGGTGGGCCATAAGATTGGGGAGCTGATGGTGGGGGACCATAGTTGCCACCTCCACCACCACCGCCTCCACTGCCGCCATACCCACCCTTGGGAGGTTCTGGGTATCTGGCTTCACCTTGGTAGGTGACTTCAGCATTGAAACCGTTTTTCCAGTCAGCGTTGTACGTAACAATTTGGGTTCGCCTTGACATAGCAAATCAGAACAGAGCGTAAATAAAGTCATTCTTTTAATGTGCCACATTTGTGGCTTAAAATGAGTCGTTCTCACCCGTCTGGAAGCAACACCATGTACTGTCCGTTAACTTTGTTGCCATCGCTAGTTTCTTGTTGACGGAAGTTTGCGCCAGAGTATTTGTCATTTACAGCGTATCCAAAATTATAGGGCTTGGGTGGATAGTACTCTTGTTGTTGTTGGCCGTACCCATTACCGCCACCGTTACCATGACCAGATCCTCCTGAGTAACCAGGAATATCCTGAAGGAGGGCCGTATGAACCAGATGGGGGCTCAGCAAGTCCAACGCTGGCCAAATATATTAATCCTACGAGGATTGAACTCTGAATACACAATTTAAAATGTGTCATATTTTCAAAAAAAAACGTTCAGAATATCTGGTTTACAAAGTTCTTGGGAAACCATTATCAATCAGTTAAGATGTTACCTGTCCAACTCTACACAACATTTTGTTCCACTCTTTTGTACGGCTGCTACGTTTTTCTCGAACACTTCCACTTTTATCACCTCACCTAACTTATGGCACGAAAAATCACAAAATTTTCAAAGCTGGGACTTAAAAACGAAAAGCAATGTTTTTAAGACAGAGGCAGCTTGCTTTGTCTACTGGGATGAATAAATAATAAATAAGGAATGATGCGGATGACAGGACGTTGGTGGAGTTTATATAGTGAAACAATTTTGTACAATTTTTATTAACACTTTTTGTAGGATCCCTACCCCGCAATAGCCTACAATATAGACGACTCGACTCAAAGTCTCTGCTCAGCCCCCAACGTAATATTCCAAAATACCTCCACCTTCAACACCAGCATTACCATATTATCATCGTTATCACTTACCGTTGCAGTTGTTCGAGACTCTTCAACGCTGTGGCATTTTCATTGCATTGAGTATTGAGTGAATAATTTAGAAATGGATTTTTATTATTTAACGCATGTAAGTGTACAAGGCAGTATAAAACTGCAACGACAATAGGGACGATGATGATGAGTGACCGAATTTACTATAATATTTTTGACGACAACGACGGCAACGACGATACGCTTGAAACGTCATCAGAAGAAGCAGTAGCATAATGTATCTAGTAATGTTAATGGTAGTAAGGTAGCAGTTGTAAAATTGAAAATCGTAAATAGAAAAAGAAGAAGAAGAAGAAGGAGTAAGTAGAGCCAGAACTTAATCATTATTATTATCATCATTATTACCACCATCATCGCCTTTGGTTGGATTTTGGATTACATAAAATCATTTATTTAAGGTTTATTACGTGTTCCACTAGCACACTGGCCGATCGTATAGATATGTATATATATATGGATGCCTGTGAATTTCTTTACAATGTTGTATCAGACATTTTTTGCCAAATGTGGCATCATACGTACTTTTGGCGACAATTCGTTAGTTTTTTCAACGTGCGTACCTATATTCGTCGTTAGTAGTGTGGCATCATCGTACAAAAAAAGAGGGACTTAAAGGAAAATAAAAGTGAAGATGCAATGTAAAATTGTAAAACCATTTGGTCAAACGATTTGTAGCGGTAGCGAAGGTTATGCCGTGGTCTGGGCCTGTTTCTCATTTACATTTTGGTATGTATTGATTTTGGGCTTAACGAACAGTTGGGTAAGATAAAAGTTGATTGAGCATCCTTACGAAATAAAGTAGGGTTTTATATTAAATATGGGCCAAAAAATGCATGCTTTCAAAAAAATGTGTGGGTTTCGGCTTTTGAGAAAGTGGCGGAGGAACAGACACACATTTGCATGGTAAACAGTGAATTGTGCTGACGGTTAGTAAATAGCAGTAGTAGTTGAATTTACTCATCATTATCTTGAATTTATTCTATAGCCTCTCTCTCCCACCTGAGAGTGAGAATATTTAGGTTTAGGATCCACATAAAATGTTGACAAATTTTCATGAAATCAAACAGTGTGTCTCATACAATCCTGTATGTAAGCACGCATTTGTGAGTACTAAATCAATTAAGTCATAACTTGTCTTTAAAATTTTTTATTTCATTCCCCTCTCGTCTTGTGTAGTAGTACTCGTGGTGGTAGTAGTGCCAAACTAGACTGAAAAGAAGTAAAGAAATAATTAAGCTATTCAACCATCAATTGTTACTGAGACGCTCTATAAGAAGAGTGCGTTGATACACATCCTTTTTTTGCTGACAAAAACTGCATTGTGTTGCATTTTGTAGCTGAACGCCAACAGCAGCGTCATCATCCTAATCATCTCAGCATCCCTCCCTCACCCTCACTGTCGAAGATGCCGACATAAAATCGCTTTGAAGCTCTTAAAACCTCAGTCAGACTTGACTGCGAAACGGAACGAGACGCTGTAATCATGCGCTGGTTTGTTACAACCTCAACAATAACATTCGCTTGCCGTCCTCCTCCTCCTCCTCCTCCTTGGTGCAAACAACAGACGACACAATAAGTGAGAAATTGAGCATGTGTTTTGCATTTTTATTTGCATGTTGTTATACGCATTTTTCTTGATGGGGAAATACCTTTTTAAAAAATGATACTATTATTCCGAGGAGTGAAAAAACCCGTGTTCATACGTATGTATGACATAACATGACAAATTATATGTTTGTAAAAATAAGTAATCATAATATTATGTTGTTTTTTAAACATCCAAAGTGACAATGGAATGAGGCTAAAACTATAATTTTATAAGGCGTGCAACATGCATAGTAAAATAAAAGTGACATAACAAGACAGAGCGTTGTAGATTTATTTTTATGCCCAATTAAATTATTGTTTGTGCACAGTGCGTACAAGCAAGCGACTTTTAATAATAAGAATTATAGTACGGCATAGCGGCACGTTTGATTCATCGAATTGGATGAAAACAGCAGAAAATGAATACGATGACAAGTTGACAAATTGATTTTAAGGAGGGGATTGCATCAGACCCAAATGCTAAAATAATAATGATCACTGGGGCAATGAGCATTTCCGTCGGTTATTGTCTTTTTTTATATGACGATGATGCAACATCTCTCGTCTAGATTGCTGGCAGTGGATGAAAAAGATAAGATAAAAGGACGTTTACGACATGACTTTTAAGTAAAAACAGAAAATGATAACAGTATTAACTTTAATATCATAATGCGTCTTCGTGATTTACCTGGCAAAAATTTGATGCATCATATTTTTGATAAGTACAATGCTAAAAGCTATGTCATTATCACAAAAGTGTACGTAGGCAACACCGTTTTGTTGTTACGGCTACACATTTTATTCGTGTAGTCGTTATTCATTGCCACTTAATACAGAAAAATCCGGTACGATTTTACAGCCGTGTTTTCGTACAGCTTTTGCCTTCGCGGTCTCACCCAGACGCTGATTTCTGGCAAGGTTTACGGCAAAAAAAACAACCTGTGTCGTGGGTCGGTGTGTTTCCGGTGTTAACATTTTTAAAATTTTCATTTTACCTCCAAAACATTTATAAAACTATGACAGGTCGCCGCATTGTATGCTTCTTGAATGAAATCAATTTTTCATTTTTTAAAAATAAAGCTCCCGTGACAATTCCTGTGATTTATAGGATGCCTGTATTTAAACACCGCTCTGCGACGACAAAAAATTACAGTAAAACTGTATGTAAATACCTACCGCCTAGGTAGCATTGCAAGACCACGACGGAACGCTCATGGCTCCTGCGTATGTTTAATTTAATCTTTGCATACCATTTTCCCGTGGTGTATATTTTTTGACGTTTGCTTCCTCATCCTCATCGATCATTTCGTTACGGTTCGTTATTACCATGAATAGCAAATAAGAAAAAAAATGTTACGACATTTCGATTTCATTATTATATTTTAAAGGATGAAGGATTTTTGGGACATGAATTTAGCCTATTATATGTAAGGACTGAGAGAGGACCAGTCTTCAAACTGATTGTGAATGAGCAAATATTAAATTCATTGTTGATTTTGTATGCATGTTTGTGCATCATACATAATTGGGTTAAAACTCGCGTACCTACCTACCACCACCGTTAGGGTAAGACTATTCCTTTTCCTATTCCTGAGCGAGCAACATCTTTACGTTTTACAATAACGTAATAAATAAAAGAAAATGCTTTTGTTAGTATCCGCGGCGACCGATATGATGATATACACATAGACTTAAGTAACAAGACGATGTATATGCATGAAACGACTACAATACACGCACATTCATCAAAAATTTGTCTTCAAAAATACGTATATGATCAAACTGAATTCAAACAATTCTGTTTTGATTACAAACTGACGTTAATTGCCATTGCACTTTCATTTCCTTTACGGACAGAAACAGAGTTTGCATCTAATCGAATTATTAATTAGATATGTGCGGACAGAACAAGAGGAAATGTACAAACTGTCTCGTCGGAACTCGGAACTATTTTACATTCTCAGGAAGCAAAACAAGAGCTGTCTAAAAGCTAGTACACTCGTAATTCAATTTTTATGTAATTTCTGATGCGTACCTACAGTCTTTCTAAAAGGGTGTTGCTGTTTATACATTGTTGTGATGTAATTGTACAAAAGCAAAAAAAAGTTTAATAGAAAGTCGTTATCAATTTGCCATCATCATTGAATTGAAACAATGCGCGATTCAAAATCGGAGAGTAAATTTTATAGCGGAAAAATTGATTACACCAAACGTTTTAGTAATAAATAAAGTAAGGAGGATATCAATGCTCTATTAAACATAAAATTGGTAAAACAATAAATTCAATAGGATCTATTTTCGCTTGTCATGCAATTAGTCATTAATCTGTAATAATTAGTTTAGCACTGACACCATTATTGAGACACAATTTTTTTCAAATTTAAAGTTCATTGATTTAAAAATTATTCATACAACTATTGCACAAAATGGGAGACTATCAAGTATGCTAAATGTAAAATGTTGTGTGTAAACTCCCAGCGTGTTTTGTATTCACCATTTCAACGGACGATCGTAAGTAGGTAGGTATCGTTAGTTCTTGGCAAGACTCACTGTCTGGCATCTGCCCGAATGATTTTTATTGCGTCCTTTGCCCAAATAAATTTCAATTTTGTTATTCTACGCTAAATGGCAAAAGTGAGTCGTGATGTCATTATAAAATAATTTCTCTCCTCCACTAATTTCCTCCGAGTGACTCTAACATCATTATCGCCTAGTGTCTCTAACGTAATGTGGCTCAAAGTCAAAAAGAACGGGGATTAAAGATAAAACAATGAAGTAGGGGTAATTTGGAGTAACTCATAATTTGTTATAATAAGAGTAAGTGATTGCTTGGGAAAATTCTTTTGTTCTAACGAAATTGTGCCGAATTTGGCAGACATTTCAATTCCTTTTCTTACCTGAAACTATATGCGTGGAAATCGAAAGGCTTATTTAAATAAGGAAGCATACAGTGAAAACATGCAGCTAAGCTAATTTCTTTATTCAATAAATTTAAATGATTCGTTGCAAGCCTATAAGGTTTATTTAAATACCTACCAGGAGCGAGTGCAGCCGATTCTCAGAAAATACATGCTAATAAAAACAATAGGAACTGGCAATTTTTCTTATTGTCGGTAAAACTACCAAAGACATCAGTCGTTTCTAACATATTTTGTGCTATCCTTGTTATTTAAGAGCTTCGTCGTCGCCATGGCAAGAAATCGCATTGGGGACTATGGTGAGTCATGTTGCAATAAACAGTCCTAATAAACGATTTAAGGGAAACGCGATTTTATTGTTAACTCTGAATTGCCGAAAGTTATATAATGGTGACGGTAACGATGATACAAGTCAAGTGCGACGTCGCCAGTGCAGTAAGGATGATGTTCAATGTGTGTCCATTGTCGCTACTGATTATTACGGACTAATTATTTTAATCAAATATATAGGTAGCTATTTTGAATTGTCGTAAAACAACTATGATTCCGTCTTATTATTGCTACTGCTGCGCTGCGTGAATTATAAAAAATTTATGCGAATTTGCAATTTGCGAAAAAATGCAAGGCAACGCGATATAAAGGCAATAATGAGTGATGATGATTGATGATGATGCAGCAGCAATCATTGAGAATGATTACTATATTACTGATGACACGACACACGACCTACCAGCAAATCTTCACTGCTGTCGTTAATAATGGTAATGACCTTGCTACAAAAAGTAGGGAAATGGAGTTCTAGGCGCACGCTTGCCTGAGAACGGAAAGCCAAAATGAAACAGTACTTATTCAGAGTTTTTGCCTTAGATGCATTTGAAGGTGGAAATCAAATCCATCTAGGGATTATAATAGGTTATACGTAGTTCTGTTATGGAGGCTATGGATAATATTTCCGATATTGAAGGAGTGCTTCGAAGGAAGAAACTTGAACGGTTGTCGAAGTATAGATGTATGTAAATGGATGAAGTTTTAGATATGCTATGATTGGAATAAAGTATGAAGGGATTGACGAAGAGATTTGATTTTTAGAGAAGCGCGTTTTATTGATTTTTTGCTTTGATTTTTTTTTAAATTTCCTACTAACTACAATATGTACAATATTTTAAAGAGGTACACTATACACACTACGACATAATGTTTAGAAACATTTTACTGAGACTTTTCTTCTATGCTTTTCAAAAGGGCTTCTTTTCGTTCGATGAGAGAGGCTTTCTCACTGGAAGCATTTGGGTAGACCACAAGGTATGCTTTCTTGGGACTGTATCTCCTTCTCCTGTTTCTAAATCTTTGTTCGGGATTCTTCTCGGACTTGTAGATCTTTACAAGATCGTTGGAGTGATCACCCTGTGGAGGAGGGACGATAAGAAACTGTCGCTTGGCGCGACTGCCATATCCTCGACTTCCCTGGTCGGGGGAAGAGTATCCTCCTAAGTTGTTGTCGGTTATGGGAGCACCGTAGCCGTTATTTGGCCCTTTAACAATGTCATCGTATCCTCCAGAGACACCTTTTCCTCTAGATCCTCCATAGCCGCCAGAAGGTGCCCGAGGTGCGCCGTATCCACCCGATAGACCATCAAGAGGAGCACCAACAACTTCGTAAGTAATAACGGGGTGATATCCGGTTTCATCCGCAATGTACGTCACAACTTGTCGTCGGCTACAAGTCGACATTTACAACAAGACATTGTTACATTGAAATGTCAGTACATTTGTAACAACAGCAACAAATGCTTTGATGGGTCGATTGATTAATGATTATTTAAAAAAAAGAAATTCTCATGAGAAACCGAATAGATTTGTTTTACCCGTCCGGAAGAAGCACATGATACCTTCCCTCCGTTACTTGATCCCGTCGAGATTCACGATGACCAAAATGATTCCCTCCTCCAAAAACTTCGTATTCGAAATCATAATTGGCAGGTTCCTACATGTGTTTGTCATAAGTAATTTTTATCAAAATTTTTAAAAAACGTAATCTTCTTACACGCAATCAAACAAGCTGTTATACACGAATGTAAATGTGAACAATGTTGGAACTAGCGTATTAACAGCAGTTTTGGTACTATACACATGTATAGCACCATTTTGTTTCCGAAATAAACTTACATTTCCGTAACCATTATCACCCCTGTGACCTCCGAATGGAGCTCCGTACGCGCCTAAATTTTGAAGTGGATTTTCATACCCTCCGCGCACCGGTTCACCACTAACAAAACCACTCAACACTGCTATCACCACCACAGCTAAAAAAGCCGAGCTGTGAATTTTCATTTTCCGATATTTTTTCTAAAATTCTGAGCACAATATATCAGTGACTTTACGAAATTGCGTGTAGTAGAAAGTAGAAACTTATAAAATAGTTTTCTATTTCTCTTCCAGAATAATTTGTAATTTTCTGCAGCAAAATAATTTAACTGCTGTGCTAGTCCCGCCGTCGCGGTTATTAAATTGACACTGACTGTGCAGCCTGTGGTGTGAAACCAATTTATAATAGAAGACCTTTTAGTACAATAACCAAGTATTATTATTGCTATCCCTTTTTTAAAACTTTTAAAATAATATAATTGCTATTGTACTTTTTTTTATAAAATGTTATTTTAGTGAAGATGATAGCCTTCTCTATTAATGTGTCGGTAACCGGTGATCTCCTGTCTTGTTCTTGTTGATAAAGTGGACGGATAATGAGATCACTTAAAAACGAATCATCTCCTTTTGTTTGAAAACTCCTTCAGCCTTAGCATTACCAGGAATAGGCAAGCCAGTGAAGGACCACCAATCATGACCAAACCGCATTTAAAATTTTAAAGTGTCATCATCATCAACAACAACATCAGTCATCTTTACTAAAAGCAAAGCAAACACAACATCTCCACAGGGGGCATGCCCTCCACACATTGTCGTCTACATGCCTGCCTATACAGCTAGATACAACGTGCCTGTAAGTATACCTATATACGAAATCATAAGTCACCTATATGCTGACTTCTCTTCTCTATTTAAAGTGCTCATTGATTAACTAACAAGAAAAGCAGATCCCGCTGCTGTTGATGATTGAGTTGATGGCGAATGATCCTTTAACAATAAGGAAAGCTCCTCCTGCTCATCTTCTTCTTCTTTAAAGATGTCAATAAGCAGATCCATTATAAATGCAATATATAGGTTCTGCCACACATAAACAGCGGATAAACACGAACAGAAATAAAAGATGAGTCATGAGTCAGTTCATTGCTGCGTGTGAAGCTCTTGCGTACGCATACAATGTTATTATTGTGTAGGTACATGACGGTCGTCATTTTTAAATAAGCGACGTTTTTAAAGGAAGATCTTGCAGTTCACTTACTCACTCATCCGTCCCTTCATCGGCGTCAGTTCATGAAATGTTTTTAATCACATTGGAGAAGCTATTATATAATCATCCTAGACGTACCGTCATATAAGGTAATATTTATGGCGTCCTCATCCAAAACGTTGCATTGTTCGCCAATATAATTCGGCCGTCCGTCCGTGTGCTGTACGTTTTATTTTGTAGTTTGATATGTGTGTACCTATGACAATGCCAAAGGTATATAGCACACTACTAGAAGTACACAATACGCTGGCACATGGCACAATATGTAATGCGTCTAATTTATTAGCTATGATTAAAAACGCACTTAAACGAGATTGTGACTCAAGAAGAAAGGAGGAGGATGATCGCCATCAATCAGTGGAGAAGTCATCCACATTATTATAAAGATTGCTGTTATTACATACCTTATATATTTGCTGCAGTTTACACACACCTGAAACAGAGAGAGGAGACATTTTGGCAACGACGACGTTTAACGAACGTTAAAGCACCTCCCTCCCATATTTGTACCGTAATAATAACAAGTGTAACTCGGAGTAACTGACTATAACTCTGTGTGTGTATGAACAAGGTGGATAATAATGTGTATTGCGTTAATTTCCCTTTTCGTTGGCGTTTTCGAAAAAGTCTCTCAAACCCATATCGGTTTTGTTAGGTAGCTCAACGCTATACTAACAGCAGCAGCATTAGTATAATCATTTTCTGTGTAGTCATGTCTAAACCGGCCTTTTATTGTGGCGTGATGATGATGATATTTATAATGAAGATTAAAACAATCGGCAGCATTCTTTTCTTGCAACAGTAGTAGTAGTAGTGGAAGACACAGAGAGAAGACCAAGTTGAACGAGCATAACTTCTATTTTCATCATCATCGTCAACATATCATCAAGATTTTTAATGAATATATTGTATTGTTGCCGTAATAATTTCCAAAACGCAATACTGACATAATGTGCAATCTCGTCTCAGCAAAGATGAGTCCGCTCCCTCCTCACTTATCCTCCTCTTCTCTTGTTCATCATCATCGTCATCACCACCATCTCGTCACTTTTTGTCAAAAGAACAAGACAAACTTGTCCTGTAGAAATTATTGCGTTACTATTATTTTTGGCTAAATGATTATAGGGTAGGGAGCATTGTTGTAAGATGCTTAACAGCACAGAAGACGACTGAAGAAAAGATGCGCAACAAGCGGGGCACGCGGTGCGGTGTAATAACAGAAAAGCAATAGTAGTAGTAGTAAGTAATGAAATTGAAATGGGCTGTGTAACTGACTTAACTGAAAGATCGTGATTTTGTACTCAAAAAGTGTGGATACTAAGTTAGTAAGTAGCTCGGTCAATTCCCAAAATTTAAACTGCATTATAACAATGTTTATAGGTACACACATCAGACGGTACAGTCAGTGTACAGTGAGTAGTCAGCAAAATAAGTAACCAGACTTCAGCCCTGAGAAATGCAGTTTTTAAAAGGTTGTTATATCGCAGCATGTGCCGTCGTGTCACGTACAACAGACAGACAAAAAAAGAGAAAAAGAAATGGTTGCATCAGTTTTTTTATTTACCAAAATTACACTTACTTGCATGCATTTTTGTCATAGTACAATAATGTTCACGGTTGTTAAGCAGGGATCTTTTTTTTTGCTGAGAGATGATATTATTATTGAAGCGACAAATAAAAAAATGCGTTGTGCATTGGCAACAATAGTTTTGCAATATTTAAAGTAGTAGCAGGCAAGCAAGCAACGCGTGCGCATGCAACCCGACCTTCACAGGTGGTAGCGAAAAGTAACTAGCCGAAATTATGTTTTTTTGAACTGACAATTAGGGTAAGACACGCAAGCAAATGATGACACATACACTCGAGATCGTTTTTCAAATCTGTGTAAGTACATAGCTGGTATATGGTGTGGGATATATTTATTGACAGATGTGATGGTCAATAGAGTCGTTTTTTGCTGTTTCGGAACATCAAATAGCACCCCCAAGGCTTCCGACTTGATTGACGTGTGCAATGTCACTAAGTCACTCAAGAAAAATTAATACTACATGTCAGCGCAAAAAAAAGCAAAGAGGAGGTACTGTGAAGTAAAGTGCCGTTTTGCTCATCATCGGTTTTATGCTTATTGCGTCATTCCATCACTCATAACAGTGTGTATTTGACAGGACACTACTTTACTACGCCATTTTTAAAAGTCTGAAAAGCTATTTCTTTTAAGCAAGGGGATAAAGCGAGACGAGGTGTAACACGCATCTTGCTGTAGCCATATTTGTAACGTCAATAAAAGTCGAGGACCATAAATTAATTAATTATTGTGCCCTTGTCGATGGAGATAACATGTTGCACATTACCTGTATTGCCGTACGTATGTCCATTTCGTTTCGGAACCGACCGTATAGAAATGAGAGTGCTGACTCATTAAAGGTGACATTTTACCATTAATTTCTTTTCGCCCGTCCGAACGGTTTAATAATCTAGAGCAGTCATGTCAAGATTTTTGT
>JAHZNE010002354.1:0-12227 GCA_027744055.1 Callyntrura sp. NNG-2020
AGAGCCAATTTTGGCGTCATTAAATTCAGCGGGTCGGAAACTATAGGTGTATACTAAATTGAGCGTAATCCCGAGGTACCACTTCGATACCTTTCCTTGTAAGTAGCGAAAGCAACATCATTAATTTGTTTGTCCCGTCTATTTATCCCCTCGACCTCGCTCTAATTTGAAACCTCTAATTACTCGGAAGTTTGGCGCTTGCAGAATCTCTTAAATTTATTAAATCGCCCTCGTTTTAAAAGATTGTCATCGCAACCTATAGACCTTTTTCAGTTCCAACCCTATATAGTTGACGCTACTACATCCAGTATACAAAATTAAATGAGAAGGAAAATGTCATTAAAAATTTAATAATGTTTAGTTTAACAAGGCTGTTAACACCAGATATTATTTATGAGTGTTATCCCGCTATCTTCCTTCATCCATTTATACGGGCAGTGTTTTACTGTCTAATTCAGCGGCGCCACCACGTTTCTTTGTTTCCTTGTGGGTTGTTTATAAACCAACACCGTCTTCATTTATAATTGCTCATAACCTCAGACCCGTACACCGTGGTAAGTAAGAACCCTCTCTCGCGAATCCCAAATGCATGCGTACACATTTCGGTCGTATAAAAATTGCAAAACCTACTTTCATCCTCGTCTACGAATATGAAATACGATTAAATTAGTTTGCATTTTTAATCAAATTGGGACTTGGGAAGATGAGTACTTGTTCGTACATGTAATGCAAACGGGTGGTAGTTGGTAGTTTGCAGAGAACTTGAACCTCGTTCAAAAATTCTCGTAGCTGTCTGTACACTCTCTGGTAGCAAATAATAAACGGATTTCTATGAAATATGGAATGAAACAATGAGCGAGACTGTAGATGAGTTTCTAGATTACCGCAGAGATACGACGAGCATGATGACGCTGCTGCTAGCAGAACAAACCCGCCTGATTTACTAACTCACTCGCTGTAAAGTTGTGTCGGATATGCCAACCACTATCAACTTGTTTTCCTCACTGCACCACTCAAACGCCTTGTCTCAGCAAACTATCAAATATCCGCGATGTTATTGTTACTCGACTGGTGTCAACAAGATTATTTCCTTTAGTGTTATTATCTTTTGCCAATTTCACCACCGTCCTGTAGGAAAACGAAAAAAGGAGCAGACCGGTTTTGCTGAGTCTACCATTGCTGCCTCCATTCACTGATTGTGATTCTCCATTTTAGAAAATAAACCCGCTACTCCACCAAGGTCTTTGCGAGACACGGCAATTACCTTTTCCAGTTTTGCATAGAAGGAGCGCGAGTTTGATTGGTTACATCAGTTTAATGATAGTTGTCTATAAAAATGAATTAATGCATGAGTGTTCTATGGGAATTCTACTACTGCATCGCTCCCACAAATTTACCGTTTAATTTCCCCCCTTACACTTCGCCGGTTCCAAGGAAAATCGGAGAATTCTTGTAAGGACATAAAATGTTCGTGGAACAGCTCCTAGGTTACGGTTTGCCTGGTTAGGCTTCCAACTTGGCTTTTACCACCCAGTAAATAAATTGATACTTGAACAAAACTGATTTGAATAACAAACCCGTGCAGTTAATAACTTTTCTTACAGTTAATTTCTACAGCAAGTTAATATGCGAGCAACGAAAGTATACGAGCTTCTCATATCTACAAATTCGATCTCTCTCCGAGTTCTCTAACTCATTTAAATTCATGAAACATGCACGCTGTACGTGTCAAATATTTGGTAGGGAAGAAGTTGCATAACGTAGCTGCTGAAATATGTTCTCTGTGACAACATAAATCTTCCAAATACCAACTAGAGCGCAGCGCTTGATGAAAAAGTGCGCAACAGTACAAATTGGTATTTGTGTGGAAAGTGACAAGTTACGTATTACTAATGCGCCAACAAACTCATTTGCGAACGAACAACAATAAATATTTAATCATAATCCTTTTCAGATGCCAAGATCGGTAATTCTGCCACCACTCCACTACTACTTCGGAATGTGTTACCTCTCTACCTACAAATACCGCATACAACAGCGGGAGGTATTGGCGGAGCGGAGAAGTATTTGAGAGTGCGGTTGCATAAACGAACGTGACTAGCCGAAAAACATAATTATGAGAAGGTCATAGACAAATTTTATAGAGCATGAAACGTAATGCTTCGTTTTGTCCCTTTTTATAGTGCCTTCAAACTTTACAGCCTTTACTTCCGGTTTGTCAGTTAAAAATTTTTTCTTGCTGCTGCTGCTGCTGTTGTTGTAGGGGAAGGCGAGACAAAATGTGTGGCTTAGTACTACATTCTCCGCGCCGTGTGTCTATAAAAAGGCGAATGAAAAAATGGCTGTTGTAAAATGTAATGGAATTAACGTTGGTTTCTCTATCGCTGTATTACCATGCCTGTATTGTTTAAGTGCCCAAATATCCATGTATTTTATATTCTGTACTACACTCTATTAAGCACTTCTCATGTTGTCCAGCTTTGTAAGCATCTCGCAGGACTAAACAGTTGGTAGCTGTCTTTGATCTGATTTTTTAAACGAAAGCACGCCAGGGGTTTTAGACAAGGGGGAAAAACAGGAGAACGGATTGTTTGCGTGATGTTGAGTTGATGCTGTGCTGACAAACTTGTTTCCTTTCAAGAAAAGTGTGCATAACTCGAATACATGAGTAGTCTCTACTAAAAGCTTGGCTGTAATATGCATATGCCTTTGCCGACATCGCTACTTACAAAGCGACGGAAAAATAGTATGAAAACGAATGTGTAATACAATACCTAATATACATTTGGGATCTTTGCAAGCATACATCAAGTTGACTTGAGTAATAAAAATAACTTTGAAAAAAATGAGCATGGTGGTAAAACGGTGGATTAGTTTACTGAATGGCACACACACTCTCTCTCTCACTCTCTCTCTTCATCATTTCGTTAACTATTTAAGTAGGCATCCGACCAGGCAGTTAAATGCTGTTGCTTCCAGAGAAGAGAGAACACAACATTTTCCTGACATAAAAAATTTATTACGCTTTCTTTTTATGTTACTTCTGTATTGATTTCCCATTTAAGGTTCACACTATTTACATACAATTGTCGTCAACCGGGATACGACGAGATGATGCTGACGACAATTATGGCTGTTATACTGTATACTTGAGTAGGGGATAGTTAGTTTGGAAAGACTGGAAGAACACGTAACTAGGTATTAGTATAAGTACGGCGTATTACATATTCCGTGTTTTTCCTCAGTGTAGATGGCTTTTCCGTTGGAGTGAAGTTGTAAAAATACATGGCGGTTATTGTTGTAGCGAGTTTCCCCGGACGAATTATTTCCCGTGAACACTTATATGGTGCTGCTGGCACCAATCCCTGTTGTCGCAATGCAATGGTGGTAGTGATTGTAAGTTGTTGTAGAACATTTACGTAAACAACTAGTCTTCGTCTTCATTCATATTTACATGCAGCAATGTTCATGTGTGCTTATGTGTGTGTACAAGAAAGGAGAAAGTGAAAAAGCACTGACTGCGGCTCTACAACATCACTGCTGCTGACTTGTTTTATCCCTCTTTCTTCCTATCGTAAAAATTGAAGTAATAACAGTATGTGCCGACACGGGCGATAATGATAATGATGATGATCTTTTTCCGTGCCTGCTTACTACTTAAAACCTTGAGGGGAACGAGCGGATGAAGGCATGGATATTGTGCGTATATGTCCGTTTATTATTAGATAATATGCAGTATCGCAGTAAGGCTGACAGTGGAATGTGAATAGCTAACGGGTTTCACTTCCTTTTCCCGTTTGTTCTGTCGTAAGGGCAGCGTCTCTCGTTTCTCCTTCTCCCACTTTTGCCGCTCGGCATCGGCATCTAGAATATCAGTAGTTCTTTTGTGGAATTACTCCTGGAAAAAGGGAAACTGTATGCATATGCTGGGAGAAAGCAGAAAGTTGAGCAAATAATGCTAATGAAATCATTTGCTTATCCAACCTGAACCATGTTTTTATGTTTCTTTGCAAAACACTTTGCTCTGTAATGCAGCTCAACTAGTTTCGGTATTCACAACTTCTACCAACCAACAATAATGGAAATGACTTCTTTTGGGTGCTTGAACGGTCCTTCATGCCCCAGCTCCACTTTTGTGTTTATTTATGTCTCTCCTTGGCTGAACCATTACTAGTCAATAGTGAGAAAGTGCAAGATTTGTAGTATTGATCAACCTTTTTAATTACTTTTTTCAGGCCAAAAATGAGAAGGATCGCGTTAGATTAGATATCGTCGGAATGGATGTACAGTGCGTTACTATGACGTTCCGGGACGGGAATACAACGGACTCTAATCTGCTGGAAGTGATAACAGCCTCCCAGCCATCTGACCCCATTCAATTTGAAGGACTCTATGAAAAGGAGTTGGGTCAGAGAAGTGGTCCTCCGGTATATCACCAGCAGCAGTCCCTCTATCTATACGACGATGAAGAATTTGATGAGGAGGAAGAAAGCAGCGAGGACAATGGAGAGGAAGAGGGGTTGGTAGACAAAAGTGAAAATGAGGAAGAGTTAGTGAATGATGATGATATGGACACAAAGGGATCTGTAAGCATTTTAAGGATTCAATCTACTGGGCCGTCTCTTTCTATTGGAACCACGACCGACTCTTCCAAAAATTGCTCGGGGCAATTTATCTATTTTATTGCCTATTACACCACCATCCCGACGCCCGTTACAGGTGATGAAATTTGCCAATTATTAGTTTGAACATCGCATATTATCATAATATTTCCAGCTCTTAGAGTGTCACGTCAGCACTCTGGCATCAGCAGAAATTGAGAAGGCTCAGAGCGAACGAGAGTGGTCGTTGAATAGCATCATCGTCGTCATCACGTTCTGTACAAGAAGGCATGAATCTGCAAATACGACAGTTTGCTCATATTTGCCCGAGCTTCTACCATGCCACGCTTTATCTTCCAATCTCGTGTGTGTGTGTGTGTCTGTACCGTGCGTGGTGGCGAAAGTGAGAGCACTGGTAGTAGTAGTATGTAGGAAATAAAATGATTTCTGAGGGGAACTGTGAGACAATAAAGCCTCCAACGGTAGCGTTCGTTCCGTATGCATGCAAACAACTTGAAGCATAGCGAAAGTGATGCGGTACACATGTACTAAAATGAAATGTATGAAAACTGTCGACTGTCTGGTATTCATAATTTAAAAGATAAATGGCACTATATTTTGATGCCACCAAGTTGCCTGATATTTTAGATGTATGCTCCATCCAAGTCATAACTTTTAAAGGACAAAAATATGTATGCAATCCCTCTTGTAGGTTGACAACACTCTGCAATTAAGATTTGTTGGAGGACTTGCTGGATTTATTACTGCAGTAAATGCACTTTTTGTATCATTCTTAAATTACACGTGTCACTTTTAATTTTAAGCTCTGCACTTATACCTTTAAAGCAGATGCTCGAAGACTTACTTCCCCCTACGTTTCCATGTGCGTCACTCACAGAGTGTTGTATCTGTTTTGGAAAGAGGGGCACAAAGAAAATCTGTCGTTGGGTATGGGTAGGCGTACCATAATTTTGTATGCAGTGCCTTATCTCAGACAACGTCAACTTTGTTAATTTCTATGAAAAATGAGACGCTTTTATTCACATTTTTATTTTAGTTTTCATGTCGCCTGGGCTGACAAGTAAGTTAATATATCTCATGCTGTGTCAAGCAATCATACACAAAGCCCAAAAGTTAGCGGGATGTTTGTGGTGGAGAAAATTAACCTCCTGATTTTGTTAAAATTTGCTTCACGTTCGTTTGAGGACAGGCAGAGTGGTAATGCTAATAAGGACGTATATGAGTGGATAGGAGATGAAGAATATTTCTCCTTTTTCGTTTGCATTGTCAAGACGGTTTTCAAACTGTTGCACTTTCTAGTTTCTATTTTTATCTTTGGAGTGCATAGAAAGGCAATGGCAATGTATTGTATGAGAGGAGCCGGTTTTCACCGCATTTGTCCCTTTCCACCCAGAATCACTGGACGGAAAAGTGATGAGATTGGACAATTTATTGGTAGAGGCAACAACCAGAACACTTATCGTTAGAATGGTAGATGAGAAAAGAGTGTTTTCTGTGCCTGGAAAGGGAAACCTGTGCCTTTCTATTTTCTATTGAAAATTTTCGAAGCGAAAGACTCCAGATTTCACGGGAATACTTGTGACCTCGATTTTAATCGGAATTTGTTTTCCTTTTGTTTTATTAGGTGTTGCTGAACGAAAGGAAGAGATAATTGGATACAACTTTTGGACATTTTTAGTCTTGAAAATAATGGTGCTTGTCTTCGTCGTTATCGTTGTTTGCTCTACGTTTGGAGGGTTTCTTACAAAAGTGTACCGTAAGTACAGATACAAGGAACTCAAGTGTTTCGAGAATGATGACGAGGAAGGTTCATTAAATGATGAAGGAAACCCGCTAAGGAAAAATACAAGGGATGCTCAGGACGATATCTCAAGATGTACATCCATTACTCTAATGTCATTTGACTATAGCTATTGGCGACGGCTCCGAATACTTCGGCTTAAGTACTTCCTCTTGAGACCAAGACCATTGGACCCCATCACGACCAAGACAAAGTCGTTTCCCAATACTCCGACCCTGTCAACCAAAGTAAAAGCAAATGCATCCACATCTGCAGGTCGAAATAATACTTCGAATAATGTCAACACAAGAGCCACTACGACAAAAGGAGATAAACGAGTTTCAAAAATGCAGACCTCCGACGATGATAATGTTAATCAAATACTTTTCAACAAACCCATTAGTCTCTCAGAAAACAACTTACGCGAAAAGTCGGCTGTATTAGCTGTCACTGAGAACGGTTATGAGTTGCGAAGAACTGGGAGAAAGAAAGGGACTACGAGTGGAGAAAACGAGGCTAGAAAGGATGATAGCACTGTTGATGTAGACATAAGTACCTACCCTAAGCTAGGAACTAATTCAGAAGAGCACGGAAGTGTGAGTGACATGTATAGCGGAGATGGTAATGTAAGCTTGACAAGCACATCGGTATCCATTTCAATGTCACAGTCTTTGAATGGCTCTGCTTCAAGTAACTCGTTCTCAACTCCAACACCAACACCAGTTTCACTTGGTGGGACTCGAAAAGAAAGTAGACTTCTAAAGGGAGAAATTCGAAGCAGCGGCATAAAACTTCTCAAGGAACAGGAAAATTTAAAAAGAAGAGCCGGAGAAAAGAGAGTTAAGATGGGTGGCACCACTGAACTTCATCATGGAGAAACATCAGTGACGCCGCAAAGCCTAAGTAGCAACGAAAACAGTCATCGAGGTGTACTGAAAAAACGCCCCATTGTGGGCTGTAAAGAAAAGAAGCACCGAATATTAAAGCATGGGGACTCCACAGCATCCGTATCAACGGTGCAGAGTGCTCATCTATCCACTGATTCTTCAAGAGTGGCTAGTCGAGCTGACTTGGAGGATACCGATCAAGATTTTGAAATGGACTATTATGACTATGACGTGATGAACGCCGGAAACATACCTGGATCCTATTTAGGACTGGAACCTGCATTTGTCCTGTGGAACTCAGAGATGTATCCAAACTCTGATGAAGAGGCGGATGGGAATGAAAGAAAAAGTTTGAAGGACGATGACGGCACAAGTTCCATAGAAATTGGAAAGTGTCTCGCCGATGACATTAATAATTGCATGGAAGACAGCGCGTACGGTATAGAAATGAGTAGCAGCAGCAGCATGGGAATGTTTTCTCAAGATACTAGCCCAAGAAAGGAATTTGGGTTTAAAGAGACATCTCTCGACACTTTGAAGTTTGCCGATGGTGATGATGAGCTAGCGTCGTTCACAGAGAGTGCTGAATCCCTTCCCGTGAAAGTAATAAAGGATACTGTTGGCCTCCCTGGCCAGCGTGACAAGTACAAGGCATGAATAAACATATAGTATGAAAACTTTGAAAAATTTAATTAAATCAACAGCTTTAATATAATCAAGTAGATTTGAATATGTATTTGGCCTGTTGTGGCGTGGTGTTCCTAATGTAGTCATGTTGTTTATTTCCACTTTAATTTGATATATGTAAAGATAGTGAAGTGATTCAAAACTATAAGTAGAGTAGAGCAAACAACTTTAACTTATGGCGTGATTGTATGTACGTATGCATATTATTAAATTGTAAGAAAACCAAGCTGAAAGAAACTTTAGGAATCAGTGTTCCATGGGAATTTATCTTGCTTTTTTATTCGCTATTTTTTATCATGCGAATCTCTGTAAAACTGTAACTTTATTTCCGCTATTTGGCAATGAATGTTAAAAACGTAATACAAATAACAATGTGGCCCGACTGAAACGATTGTTGCTGTACCCTAGTCTTACGGAAACGTGACACCAAAAACCAAATGTAATAAATTTATGAAAACAGTAGTTAAACAACAAACCATTGATATTGTATCCTTATTGTACTTGTTGAGTTGGAAAACAGAGTCGTAACATAAGTGTGATACAAATAGTTTTAACACACCCTTCAATAGAAATGAAAATATATAAACGTATCTTATCTAAATAAACGGAAATTAAGAGCTCTGCATATTTGTTTTTACCTATAATTAGACTACTCCACCAACATTCACAATAAGTACACTGTATTATAAAAAATATTTAAGTTACACACGTTTTATTGAAAACCCAGCATCATAGAGAGGATATGTTCAGAATTCTTAATTGATACACTCCCTGTCCCGTTTCCAATTTATATAATTATAACATGTATGGGTGTACTAATGATTGCGTATATTTTTCAGTCATAGAAAATACAACTATTTTAGCTACTAAATGCTGAAAAGTACATCTGTTAAGGGATTGAATTAAAACAAGTTGATTATCATAAATCATGAGTCTTAACCAAAGAGGATGGCGGTACGGGTACTTCGACTTAAATTATAAGATTGTAAGTGTCAAGCCATGTAATGTAACTAAAATTAAGTAATTTCTTGGAACCACTAATACGCATTTTAATTCATCTTTAAACATATTCAATTAAAGCTGTCTAAAAATAATCTAAGTTTAAAAAAAATTTATTTATTTCACATCCTCATATATTAAATTACATCAGTGAGAAACAATGTAACCCCCGCATTTTGAGCATTTACTTTTAATGGGCGGCCCTACCCGATCTTGCTTCTAGACCCCACTCGATCCAGCCTTCGTAGGAGGGCAAGTCTCTGAGTTCCTTTGGGTCCCTAACCACAATGGGCTTGTTGGCCCACGGAGGACTGGCCTTCTCCTTCTCCATGAAACTCCGTTCTGGTTTCTGGAAGTTCTGGAAGAGTAAACAAATTAGTACAATGCATGCAACATTATATATTGTCTATAGCATTTATACACTGTAAAACAGAATTATTGAATTATACCTTTAAAAATGGATTATAGTAATTAACAGCAATTTCAATTAAATGCTTTCACAGATTTTTCCATTCAGGTCTAGATCTATCCGAGTCTCCGAGATTGAGAATCATATGAATAGAAATATATTTTCATCCACCATACCAGAACGTTTATAAAGCACAGCGTAATAATAAACCAAAAAACCGATCTTCGAAAGTGTCCCTGTTAAAACTTGAATTCTTATTGATGCAGTTTCTACTGATATAGTACATAAAATATGGCATTGGGCAATCATAATAAAATTATTTCGTTTGTCTTCCCTTCGGATGTCGGATCCTATTGCACTCTAACTCTAATACATTAGGTTTTTGAGAATGGACCCGGGTTGATTGGCCACGTGAGTTAACCAAACTATGTTATAATTGGAAAAAAGTTGAAGTTGTTATAAGGTTACGGTGACCATGATATTTTCAGCCAAATATAGTACAAATTTTGAAAATTTGTGCAACAATGCAGTACGCATTTTCACGTACATTTTCGTACATGGGATCACTTATTCTCGCTATTTTGGAAGTACAACTGATCATTTAATGGCTGAAATGCAAAGATAGTAAATGGTTGTATTTTAGTTAAATTACATAAAATACATGATTTATGAATCTCAAGAATTTGACAAACAACTACCGTTCTGCATAAAACCCGTTGCAATACTATGTGGCTAGTGATATAAGCTCATGCAAGTTTTCACACAAGGTGGAATTGGGCTAAAATTGTTGCATATCTTTGTGACTATATTTTTCAATTTACACAATGTTAAAAATTGGCTAAAAATATATGCAACACTTTATAGCCTACCTCTGCCGTGCAGAAAACGTAGTTATTTATACTGCAGCGCAACTCAAAACTCAAAATAGTACGGAAGACAATATTTACCGAGTACGTAGAAAGTTACACGATTTTAAAAGGTGAATTCTGCGTGAGCTTATATTACTGACTACAACGTTTTGAAACGGAGTTTAATGTAAACCAAGCTATGTTTGGTTCTCTGTGATATCCTAAATCTGCTATTTTATGGAATTTCAAAACCGTGCTCACGAATTAAAAAATTAAATTAAAAAGATTTTATGATTTTGTAAATTAAATCACATTATTAAGTTTCACAAGTACAGAACTCACAAATGTTTGAATTAAGAGTTGTATCCCGGTCCGGGTGTTGCATGCTACACGATTAAATCTTTCCATCCGGGAGTACAAATATGATTGCATAGTTAGCAGTTTATTTAAGAAGCTGACTAATAATCGTAGTTATTATTATAATGATGGAAATTTTGGCCAATATTGTTCGTCTTTTGTGGTTCGAATTCTACAATTTTAGTCAAACCTTTAAAATGGGGAAAATTTAGTCATACGTGTACATTCTTTCGTAACTCAGTAGCGGCGCTACCGACTTGGGATTTTTGATGGTGGGTCAAAAAGTTGGGATTTTCGGAGACTTTGATCAATTTTCGATGTAAAAGTCCAACGTTTCAACAAAATTTCAAAACAGAAGACATTTTTTTCAGGAAATGAAAAATTTGGGGTACGAATTAGTTGGGATTTTAGGCTTTTCGTCAAAATAGTTGGGATTTTAGGCTTTTTGACAAAATAGTTGGGATTTTAGGCTTTTCGACAAAATAGTTGGGATTTTAGGCTTTTCGACAAAATAGTTGGGATTTTTTTAAATTTTGGGCAGTTGGGAGTTACAGGCCTTGCCTGTTACTGTTGGGAGTTGCAGGAGTTGCAAGAATTTACACGTATGAATATAGTACATATGGTACACGGATCGAATTTATAGTACGTTTATAGGACACAGAGTACAGGCTCTGAAATATAGTACTGTACTATGAAAAATAGTACATATGGTCATCGTATATAAGGTGCATGTACACTAAAATTGGACTCATTTGGAGGTGTTTCAGATTTCTACCCTCGCAGTTTTCTTCTCGGAGTTGACTTATTGAATTTTTGCACTCGTTCAAGCTCTTGACCAAAGGTATCAATTGTCACATGCCTCGTCTCAGCGGTGAGTAATACAATAGTTGTCCGTAAATGACTTCTGAAATGCCACCCGGATCAACCAATTGTCATATTTAGCATAAAGTTAAAGTTATGCCGTAAATCCTAAAATAAGCACAGTCCACAAAATCGACGTAGCCCTGAAACGAAATTTCTGGTCCGAGGTGTTGACCATAGCTTACAATTAAATGATGCATTCTTAAGATAATTACGCGACAAACATGTCGACATAAAATTTACAGGCTTCATTCTCCATTCATCAATCGTATAAAGTACTTCCTTCGGAGCACTTAATCTTCATGACTGCTGAGGCTGATGGATTGCTAATACCATAACATCACCAATATTGGGAGCAATATGATGTTTGGATTTTGGGGTATTATGTCACACAGCACGTGTGTATTATGTATAGTATTACACTTTACACTCCAGATTTCAGATAGCGACCAAACACAATATACACTTCACACTTGCATAGTTGTATAACAATAGAACAGATGGATGCGGCAACGAACAGGTTGACTAAAATGGGTATTTTTTGGGTCTATTTGATAGAGGGGACGCTTTGGTAAAAATGTTTCTCTGAATTACATTTAATATAACCGACTTTTTTAAAACCATGATTCATATTATATGTGCTAGCGGATTTAACCATGAACAAAGTGGTATTTCTGTAATCACCCGTTGCTCATTGACAAGTTTATATTTGCAAGAAAGTCACATATACGTGGTTATTTTTAGGCGGTTGGCTGTGTATTAGGGCAAACATATGGA
>JAHZNE010002355.1:0-16541 GCA_027744055.1 Callyntrura sp. NNG-2020
TATTTTAATGATTTTAAGTGCCTAAATACCTACCTATTCCGTGAGTTTTAAGCACCTACAAGTAGAGTCCCTATTAATTATATTACATGAATAACTCTCAATTTCCGATTTATATCAATAATAAGAATTTCTTTAAATTGTAACCATATGACGTTTACACTACACCTATGTTTAATACTTCAATTTCAAAGAATCACATTTAATGTACCATTTAAATGCACCTCATGCTCTAGTAAATGACTTACGCCAACAACAAAAATTAAACGCCATCAAATTCCTTCCATTAAAAATTTTTAAGTAGAGAAGACAGCATGTGTCATTTCAATCTTCATGAGCATAACTTCCTGGGGCTACTTGGATTCTTGATTCAATAAAACAAATCTAAAAATCATACACAAAGTTCTTTGAGTTTCCAGGCAAAAATAGAAACAAATATAGAAGATACAATGCGCCACTATGGAATATCTACAAGGCGGAGCAAGGTCACCCAGCGCTGAAAACCAAATAATCTTAATCGCTTTTCCTTCCACTTCTTCTACAGCTAACAATATTCTATCAAATTCTAACAAATTAAGAATATATGAGTCCATCCTTTATGCCCGTGAACGTTAACCAGGTAAATTTAGCGTATTTCTCGGTTTCAAAGTAAAAAACGCAAAGAAGTAAATAATTGCAATGTAGAATTTGGTAGAGGATAGATACTTTGACTATCGTAAAAAGTCGTGCGTGCTCATTGGATGGTTGTTTGTAAACGAAACATTAAGTGCATCACCATGATCTCTCATCTAATTATGGTTTCGTAATAGCGGCAACAACGAGTAGTTTAGTGAATTATTGAGGATATGGCCACCCGCTTACAGATGACCACGCTTATGGTGAGGTGTTCGGTCGAAAAAAATTGAGATAAGTTTATAGAATCATAGAATACAGCATTTGGTTCATCTTTTGTTCACGTTTTGTTCTCTAGACAGCTTTTTAATAATTTTAAAAATCGAAAAGTTTTACCCCCAATTAATAAGTGCATTACCCCTTGGAGTTTAAATGGAGGCAAGGTTTCTGACTTCTGACCATGACCCTACTCTCTGAAAATTGTAGAATGAAATGATTTCCTGTCATTTCGGAGAAAATTGATTTTTCAAATGCAGTAGTAAACACCCGCAGTAGGTTATTGCATTGCATAATGATTTCAATATAAAATATTGTATTAGTACTACATTTTCAAAATGAATGAAACCTCAATGGATAATGCACCCCCTCATTGGGGGTAAACATTTCGGATGTTTAAAATTATTACAAAACCATTGGACCGAAAATCCCCAGGAAAACGTCCACAGGGGTATTTTTATTTGTAAAATTCAATACGGTTCTCCGTTTGACTGCTTTTTTTACAAAATATTTATAAAACGGCAAAAAGCCGAAATTCGGGGTTTATGTAATAATTGCAAAATGGCACTATCTAGAGACTTAGGTCCTGAAACAAATGTATCCCATGTTGTATTCTATGATGCTGTAAACTTACCTCATTCTTTTTGTCCGAACACCTCATCATTAGCGTGTGCTTCTATGTCGTTGGATCTGTAAGTCAGGCCCTTTGGAATCGCGTAGAATAGTTTAGTACAGCTTAAGTCATCAATGAATAGTGTATGTAGTACATAACATCAACGAATAACGCACACAAAATATCTACTTTTATGAACATCACTTACTAACCCTCTTAAGAGTCCCAGTAACTGGTATCTTCCGGAAAGTATACCACACGACAAATATTATTATAAACTAAGCAACGTCGAAGGGCAACATAATTCCGATATTCATATTTTTTAAGTTTATTTATGGATAGATAAGTGTGATTGATATTTATAAAAGGTTTTATGTAACCAACCATTACAGGCAATACATGACGCTAAATGAATATACATCGGTGCCTTATTAACAAAGCCAAAATAAAATGATTTAGAAATGCAAAAAAGGTTTTAAACTGTAAAATATTTTAAGGATCAAAAAGTTTCTAAATATTACAACTGTATCAAGCATTAGATGTTTCAGTTTATTACAGCGAAAGTAGTAGTGTGTTTAATATTTTTTCTTCTGCTAAAATAGAAAGTTAACAAACAAATCAATAAAGCGTTCACTTTAAGTGGGGAGAATTTTTTCAAATGAGAATAACTTGACACAATAGATAATGTGGTACATGAAATTAGCGTATTCGGAATCCTGACATCTCAAAGATATAATAAATGCTTTTTCGGATTTTTACTTCATCTTCATCATTGTGTTGGAGCACGATGAAGACTTGTTTTTGCAGAATTTTTTGTACAAGTGTCAAGATACGACGCCCATTGAAAAGGTGAAAACGACGAAAGTCAACAAAACGTTATATACAGAATGGCCCCCATACATTTTACTACAAAATAAGTAAAAGTATGTGCAAATCCAGTACAACCTGTTGGTGCGGGGAGCAATGAAAGACAGCAAACCCTTAAAAGCCTAATAAAAGGGAACTCATTAGAAACCCCCGGACAGTCGCTCTTAAAATCATTGTTTCTATATATTGCTTTCCACTATATTGAAGCAGAGAAACATAACATTAACGCATCTGCATATGCATTAATAAAGATATTTACACTGTGTACAAGCGAAATCAAAATCTTCTTTTTGAGAATGATACGGTGCTTGAGACCATGAAGAACAAATGTGATACGAGATCAAACAGCAAACAATCCAAAACAAACTTTCCCGAAATGTGGCTATCTAGTCAAAATGACTCCGAATACCCACATTACAAATAACTCTCGTTTTTTGTTTCTTAATGGCAAATTAATGATGCATTCATGACACAACTTTATCACCAAATTGCTTTTCTTCTTTTCGTTCTTCAGTCCGTCAAGACGGGCGTATGCATGTTTGTTTTTCTCTTAGATAGATACGTTCACATTTCCCTGGCATCGCCACTTATAGTCTAGTTAATCTTGACCCGCATTAAGATTGTGACACAGAGCAGAATATAAAAAAACAAAACTGTATTAAAATACATAGAAATATTAAGCTGTATCCACGTTTTTTCATAATTTTTCAAGTGCGCCTCAACTTTAAGAGGATAGTAGCAAGATTGGAATAAACTGGTAGATCTTCGCTGACAAATTGACAAAAAATAATGTTGATCTACGGTGAGCATTGGAGTAATTCTACAGACAAATTACATCGAGTGCTTTAGTTTTCATTGAAATTGTTGCTGAAAAGGTTTTGAAACATATTAAACAAGCACTAAAATGCATAACGACAACAACCAAACAAGGCCGCCGAAATAAACCACGGACACAGTAAGTCATGAAATTAACAGTGCAGATTCTATACGTATAATTTGACTCAAATGTGCTCCATGGAAAGTAAATTTTGACAGAAATAAAATTAGAAGTAAACTATGGATGGGTTCGAATATTGTAACTGGAGTCGATTTAGTAGCCACCGCAATCTCCACCACCAGTGAGACAACACTCACGCGACTTGCAATCCGCAGGGCAGCTTTCCTTGGCGTCGCATTGTAATTCCAAACCGTCACAAGTCCAGGCTCCCTTGTACCGGCACTTGCATTTGTGTCCGACTTCCGGAGCCGTCTTAATGGTGCATCCTCCGGGATGGTAGTCACAGTCGCAAGCTAAGATAACAAGTAAATGTATATTTAGAAAGAGATAAAAGTATATTGCAATGTTAAGATTTTGGTGAGACCCTTACCTGCCTCAATCTCTACCAGCACGACAACCAGAACCAGAAGTGCTAGGAGAAAGCCGAGTGTTTTCATGTTGGAAATTTTTGTGTCGCTGTTTTGTAGTAGAAATGAAGAAGAAGAAGTGTGATTTTGAAAGAAGTTTACAGCTGCTTTTATACAAAAGTTGCTACGCATCAAAATACGCAATTAACTCAGGTTATCTGCCTACTTAAATATGTTGATGATTGGATTATGTCGGTAGGGGTAAATAGTGTTTTGGGCTATCATTTGCAATGACATTTTTTCAGGACATAAAGTTTCTACACAAAGGGGAATCATAGTAATATCTAAGCTCCAAATTCGTGCATTTGTGGGGCACCGTACGTCAACTGCATAATCATTTTAGTACACAAACGGGGTTTCCCCATAATAATTTTAATATATACAGATAAAAAGCTTATATCTGATGTTTACTGGTTAGTGTTTGTGCAGTCTTGTGTTTACAATTGTGTAACTGATTCTATAAAAGGGGCCCATAAAATCATAAAAATAGCAAACATATAATACGTTTTGAGGAGCTATAAGAAAACAAAGGAATCACAACCTCTGCTTATTCTTGCTACTTCTTGCTGAAAAAATCAATAATTTTCCAACATAGTTTTTCCCACGCGCTCGGCATTGGTGACAGGCAGAGATGGAGGTGGGCAAAATAAATGCTCTGGGTAACCCATTATTACCCAGGTTTTATCGTGCCCAGATAACGTTTCCCAGGATGGGTTTTAATGGGCTACGGGTTTTAAAGAGCACTGTAATGTATATTTAAATTGGATGTTATTTGGCGCGCTTTCACATGGCTCTATGCTTATATATGAATGTGTATATATCACTGTTAAAACCCATATTAGCCCATTAAAGCCCACATACCCATTTATACCCATACAACCCATTATAACCCAACCCACGGGTTTTTAGCTAGAAACCCACGGGTAAACCCATTATAACCCAACCCACGGGTTTTTAGCAAGAAACCCACGGGTAATACCATCTCTGGTGACAGGCAATCGCTGTTTATGTAGTGGTGCCCCAAAGAGTACAGTTCAGCCGATAGTAGAATCAGCAAGAAATTGCCATGCTGTCATGAGTGTTTTAATATTATGAAATACTATCTACACTTAACCTGAATTATCCGGCTTTCTCGTAATGACATATTAACGACATGGGATGTGAAACATGCTACAAACACGGTGATGGCACACGTGACGGAATTTCTCGTGTCCGTGTATCCGCCCGCACCAGGAGCATAATTACGTGTTGTACTTTTTGTACATGGTACTTTTTTTGTGGTACCCCGCTCCGGACACGATAAGATATACGGCCTAGTAACTGATTTTCTGTATGAGTTCTCCTCTCCTCACTTGTTTACATGCACCACTATGGGATGTTTGTTTTTCAATTTCTGCCGGTATTCGTTGATTATCATCGAAATAAATTTAATACGTCAGATAAGAGTAACAATGTAGATGAAGATGATGAACGACTTTTTATTTTTTTGAATTGATTTACTCTCTATTAAGTTAAAGGCAGGCTACATTAGCAGGTTAAAGATGACAAGACAGTACGTGGAGTAATAGGTTATGAAGCCTGATGATTTTATCCCCATGCAAGCAATGCAGTTACCAGCAATAGTGCAACACAAATTGTGAATTCAACAAACATCATCCTTATAAGTTATCGCACATCAAAGTTCTCTCCAATTAAGCGTTGGCATGCGACCGTCCATGTTTATTACATTTTTGTCCCCAAAAGAGAAATGTGGAGGTCGTCATTGTTTAACTCTAATGACTTGTAATGTTCGCATGTGTAATTTATTGACTTATTTGTTATTTTGTGGGGAAAAATTATACTCCGTCACCATTGCAGGAAAAATTCTCCAGATATTGAGAATACATCGTTGGTGCAGTAAGCCAAGTTGTTTCTATCATTGCAAAATAACATTGAAGAGATCATTCGGGAGGGTAACACTCCCACATGTTGCGTGGTAAATCAAACATCTCACAAGGTACGTGACTCTTTTAAAATTCCAAAAAATATTCCAATATTCCACAGAATATTGAATAAAATGCAATATAAGCGTCTTTATTTTTACAGTGGAACAAATTATTATCCCTAATGAGTCCTTATGACTCTTTTATTTTCACTTCATTATATCTCTGGTCCTACCCTAAATGCCGCACGCGGTAATTCACTATTTACTGGCGTAGTTATGATATCAACCGCGTTGTTGCTTCCCATTTTTAAATAAATTGTAGTCAGCACGACTAGCAACGTATATGTTGATGTGAGAATGTAGTAGAATCATAAACTGCTAATGCTATTGTTGTACTTGCGAAACTTCCAATATGTAGGTTCGTCCTGAATTTTCCTGTTTCACCTTTAGAATTTGTCAAATATATTTTGTTGTTTAAAAATAGAATGGCGTTGAATTTGCTCATCATTTGGAGGTTTTCTCACCTTCATGTAAATAGTAATGTAATGTAAATATTATTCCACGCTAGCAACACAGTAATGTAGCACTCACATTCCTGCAGGATAAATCAAGTTCTTGACATTTTGATATTTTGAACTTGGCAGAATTAATTATTTATGGCAAAAATGTCTTTTATCCGACGGTAGGGCAAAAAGGACGGTGTAAGTTCCTGCTGTCATATAGGTAATGCATTGATCATTGAAGTCCTACCAGCTGATTATGTTGCATTTGACCAGAAACATTGTTAACTATGGAAAGCGTTTCAACTTTGAGTCCGATTTTTGCAACGACCTTTAAACAATTAATTGGATATGAATCATTTCAAGTAGTTTTTGTACTAGTTGTTTTAAGCAACAATTAAGTATAAATGAGTTATCGTTAAGCAATTAATGCAAGTATTTTTTAAACATAATGTTTGCTTGATCAATTTATTTTCGCATGTTTGTATTTTGGCGCTACTTAGTCTGAATGCAAAGCAGCGCCAAAGTGTTTGAATAAAGATTACATTGGAGAAAATTTTTAAATCATTCTGAAGGCCTCCACCCGTTGTTATTGATCCTTTAGTAGCCACCGCAGTCTCCGCCACCGGTAAGACAACACTCCCGCGACTTGCAACCAGCAGGGCAGTTTTCCTTAGCGTCACACTGTAAATCCAACCCATCACAAGTCCAGGCACCCTTGTACCGGCACTTGCATTTGAAGCCTTCAGCCGCTCCCTTGGAAATGGTGCATCCTCCGGGATGGTAGTCACAGTCGCAAGCTATTTAAGATTGTATCAATCATAATTTTAATTTGGGAAAGTGGAATTTACAACGTGTTTTACAATGCTTAACTTACCTGCCGCAATTTCGACCAAGGCGGCAACCACAACAATAAGTGCGAGAACGGCAACAAAGGATTTCATGTTGGAAAGGTTTGGGATGTGCAGTTTTAGGAGAGGTGTAAATAAAATGTGTATCTTCTACAGCAATAGTCAGACGTATTTATACAAAAGAGGCTTGGATAAAACGGCAGGTTTCAACATCATTAACTTTTTTAACTTCTCTCAAATTACGACGTGACAGTCACTTTGATGTCGCAAGGTAACAGCGGTGGCTGGATTGCGCCAACAGGAGCCAGTGTTATGCTGTACTTACTATGTTGGATAATGTTGTGGTATCCTCAAGCAAGGGCGCAGCAAGGGGGGTTCCGCCGGAGCATTGGAACCCCCTGGAATTCCGGCTTCCCCAAAAAATGCAGAATTTAAATAACTCCTACGAAATATTTATACATTTTAATAAGAAAACTTCCTGTTCTACACAAAAAATTTCACTCTTTATTTATTACTTTTACTTTTGATGTTATACAAAAGTAGTTACGAAGATAGAGAACACACGATCAGCCCATTCTATTGTGTGTGTATGTGTGCTTGCAGTGCAGCTGGTCTTGGCTGCTTTCGATGTTAAAATTGATAATGATCGTTATCGACAAAAAACGTTAATGACAAAAACATAAAGATCGTGAAAGTTTATTAAGAGTTCTTACGATCATCAAGTTAAAAATCTGGAACCCCCCAGACGGCTTGGCTGGCTGCGCCTCCGTCCTCAAGGTAAAATGCGTAGTCATCTGGTCATAACTTTGGTCAACCATATTTTGAATAAGACGGTATAGCTGTTGCACAAAATAACACAGGAAATATGAATAGGCATTTCAGTGACTATTAATATGTAATTTAAAACTATTGTGATTAATACTGTCTCGTTGTGTTTATTAGTATTTGGCATTTTTAATGGAAAGCAGATATCCAAGCCTTGAATCCGTTAAGTATGGCACCGTTTTCCGTAACAGGTAAATCTAAGGTATTTATATTAATTTTTGCTATACACTTCCGGAAGCAAAAAAGTACATTCATTTAGATTGTCAAATTTGCTTTGTTTTTCATAGACTCGTCTTCCCGTCGGGTTTTGATGCGGAATGTTAAGATGTAAGATGTATATGTTTGAGAATTACCCCGATAGTTTCAGTTCAACCGATGAGCGGGAATGGTGCGTTTTCTGCCTAAGATTGTATATTGTGCTGCAAGTATTTATTAAAACGATACCAAACATATTACATGCCTGGCATAGTAACACCTGTAGTTTGTTAATGACAAATTAATGGCATAATAATGAGCATGCTTTGTAACCCTCCTACAGGAATATTAAATAATCTCTGTTTACAAGATGTTTACATAACATCAGTTTGTTTGGGTTCCACCACGCATACACTTGTCACGTATCAACAACACTTTTTCTAATTTTGTAGTTTTCCCTAGGACACAACGTAATTGCATCCTGATATGAAAGTGCAGCCATGCAGCTAATGACGGTTACCAGTCATATCCAACGGAGGGCAGTTTTTACTTTCTGTAATATATTCCCAATCCTGCATAGTCTTTTTCATGAAGCTTTGCATACATGTCATCAGGGTACCAACTAACTCCATCCACAAATTATAAGTCATACGCCCCAAGGGATTTAATTACTGATATTGCGCGAAATGAAACAATTATGAGTTGTTTTCACTGGATTGAAATGATGAGATGCCGTTTTGCTTGTAGACGCCCTCAAATCTTTTGCTGAGTGAAGCGAAGCAGAAGGGTTTTTTTTTCGTTAGCAACGATAACGAAAAAATGGGCATCAGTACTAGATATGGGAACATGTTCAGGTCAAATCTCTTGTGGGTCATTTAACTCTTTTGTGTTTTAGCAAAAAGGTTCCAAAGACTTAACGGCGATTTTTGAGAGTTAGATTATTGCTTATGGACCACTTTTGCCATAATGTATTTCCTTCTATGAAAAAACGCTCTATCATAGATATTTTTAATTACATGGAAAAAATTAAATTCATTGAATTCACCATGCTCAAAAACGGCGGCATTTCCAATAATTTCTTTACATGAAATGCCTGTTTTTAATATGGTAGAAGCTCTTTTATATGCTGTTTTGACACTGCTACTGATAACGGCGAAGTGCATGAAGTCCAAGAGAGTGATAAGTAGTGGAAATATTCATTAGCAACGGCAGCGCTACTTGTAGGAAATCATTCATACTTAATAATATTTATACTTATTAGTCAGTAAATACCAATCTTGTAGTCGCCATATGCCTAGGCGGTAGGTTGGTAATTGTTACCGTTTGTTTTATGTTAATGATGTATGTGCTTTTCCGTGATGACTCTAAATAAAAATGCAATGCTTCACATGAAAATGCATTATTACTGATTACAATTTTCAGAGGTTTATTCGTGTGGCTTCGATAACAATTTCCGGTCACTAATACAATCTGAATTGCAACAACATTTTTGTTGCATTTAACGTTATTTCTACTACGAACTTATTTTTGGAAATGTACAAACCAGGTACACATTTCAACCGGAATTTAAGCCAGTAAATAACGCGTAGGACCAAGATACATATTTTGGAGGATGAACGAAGATGCTCGCATCCCCATTTCCTTAATAATGGGAAACAATAATTTGGTTTTAAAGACTTACTAACTTAAACGTATGGCATTGATTGATGTTACGGTTAGAAGCCTCAAACAGAGCAAAAATGCGAGTTGTCAAATTTATATCATTAGTGGTCACCATGAATATCCTGTTAATATTTCTCATATTATTGTCAGGTTTTCTTGCATTTTTATGTATAGTTTTCTATGCCTGTTTTATTTCCTATTGTGAGTGGATTGATACAGCCAACCATCATGCAATAAAATACAATGGTATTAAATGATGACAATTTGGGTAAAGATAAAAGAGAAAAATATTGTGAAATATTTCCATCTAAACTTCTAGTAGCCTCCACAGTCCCCGCCACCGGTAAGGCAACACTCCCGAGATTTGCAATCACCAGGGCAAGTTTGACCAGCGTCACACTGTAATTCCAAACCGTCACAAGTCCAAGCCCCCTTGTACCGACACTTGCACTTGTGTCCGGCGTCCGGAGCCTTAGAAATGGTGCATCCTCCGGGATGGTAGTCGCAGTCGCAAGCTAACGGAAAATATAAAAAATAATTTATTAGAAGGCCGGGATAATTATATGGTTAAACTTCTCATTGTTAAGTTACCTGCGTCTGCCAAAGCGGCAATCACAACAATCAGAGCGAGAATAGCAACAAAGGATCTCATGTTGGAAAGGTTGGGGTTTCTTGTGGATTACTGTCGAAATGTAAACAACGTGTGTGTGCAGTATGGAGGAGTGAGAGGGTCTTTTTATACAAATTCATCCTTTGATAGGTAAAATGGACGGTGCACTGTGCGTATTTACAACATTAACTTGGGTGAAACGTTTCACTTAATATGCGCAACTCCACTGACTGTGGAAACCTTGATAGCTACCGCCTATGGCTGAATTATGGCTATTGGGGCTAAATCTTTCCCGAATTTTGTCTATCATTAAATCTATGCAATAAATGTCAGAGATTACTTGTATTGATTTTAGCAACAATTAGATTATATGTGGTTGCTATTTTTTTTAGAAAATCCGTTTGCATTGTTAGACGTTACAAATACTTCTGGTTGTTACAATTACATTTCGTTTTGAAATAAATTTAACACACTCGATAGTTTGGGAAAGGGGTAATATATAAATGATTGAAATCCTTACTTCCATCTTGTACCAAATTTTTAATAAAACTGTTGGAGAGTATGTTTCAAAGCTGATTGGTGTACAGTCACAACGTTATAGCATGACAATTTATAAATTGCCAGAAGTTCCAGTAATCTGTGTCAAATAAATATTATTTTCCAAGTCTACAAGTTTATTTATTTTCCAAGTGTTATTACCGAATATTTTTAAAATTATGAGTTCAGCCCCCAATGATATAACTTTACCAGTATCCAAGTCATCATTTTACTTGGTCGACTTCTAATGTGGAAAATTTTGTAAAATTGGTTGTATGCTATATTAGTTCTTATTACGTAATATATGGCGGCATATTTACTTTGTTATACCTATACCTATCGTTTGTTAATGACATCTTAATCACCTGTTAATGATGGGGCTCCAGTGTCTACCACCGCGGCACACCAGTGTCTCTAGTTGATTTTCATCCATGCTGTACATTGAATGACACAGTACACAACTATTCCCTTTGAATTTACGGGAGAATAAAGAAAATGCAGTTTAGCAAAAAAAATCTACAAGAAATTACCATTGCATAATAAATTTTAGAACATTCTCTTGTTAGAGAACTGTAATTCATATTTTTAGTAATGCGCATCTTTCAATTTTTTTCTGTTACGAGCAGGGTATCCAACTTTCCGTGTCAACCTCGCATTGTCCTGGAAATTGGACACCGGGCAACTTGAACTATACTATACTATTGTTTCATGTTGCCCCGTTTAATGCTTGCAGGTACCCCTGTCCACTGCACAGTGGACAATGGACAGGGGTGGAAATTAGTGGATAGACGGGACACTGGATAGCGGATAGTATCCACCTGTCCACTGTCCATTGCTACCCTGGTTACGAGAAATGACAAATCGCACTTTCTTTTTTCCTTGCTTAAGATATCCTAAGGTTGTTTGAATTTTCGAATTTAGGAAACGTTCAAACGACAGAACGTCAGTATAATAATGATTAACAACTCAAGTACAAATCTTTCATTTCAAAAAGCACAAATATAATATCATACAGTTTACAGTTTGTTTTTCTCAGCTACCTCGATACCAACCAAGCGACAATTGCCAATAACAAGTGGCATTTTAATGTGTATCAAATCGACACTTATTGCATTAGTTAAATCGGTAAAATGTTGGCACCAGGGAATACTCAAAATACCGTAATAAGATCTATTCGCACCAACACACAATCGAATACTCATACTAACGGTCAACTTGAATAAGAGAAAGGCCATTTTCCACAACGGCATTTGCATACGATCTTTTCATCCTTGCCTTTTGTTTATTTCCATATTTTGTTGGAATTACGAGACCACTTAATTCGAAATGCGACAAAATCCTATCGTTAGTTGGTTTAAGGGCGGAAGTGGTGGGTTACTGTACAAGAATGATTGTTTCGAAAAACGCAAGTAATAAGATAATTTTCACTTTATATCGAGGAGGATGGTCGCATCATCGACAAGAAAATTGGAAACGGACCTGGATGCACTATTAACTGGTGTAAATAAATAAAATTAAGTGATGGCGTTAAAATCAGCACGATTATGGTATCCATATTAATCCTAATAGTGCAAGGAAACAGCAAATCTAAATGTTTTTTCAGCTGCCGCTGATGCTACCTCTAACGTATGCCATAATTTTAGCTCTATTCTATAACTGGAATCATTTCAGTAAAAATCATGAAACGTGTCGACGGTTTCCGTAAATTGAATGCAAAGGAAAGAGTAACCACATTGATCGTCTAAACAACTTCCAGCATAAATACGTTTAGTAATTAATAATAATCTGTGACAAAAATAGTATTAAATGACCTTTTGATGAACAATAAATGAAAATGAGACGCTGGAACATGAAAAATTGAAAAACATCCAGTTCAGTTGTTGTTATATCCATTTATTATTTGCTAATAAGAGTAACCATTACAGTCACCACCACCACGAAGACAGCAGGAAAAAGACCTGCAACTATCGGGACACCTTTCCTTTTCGTCACACAGCAGCGCCAAGCCGTCACATGTCCAAGCTCCGTTGTATCTGCATTTACATTTGAATCCTTCTTCTGCACCTCTAGAAATTTTGCACCCTCCCAAGTGAAAGTCGCAGACGCAGTCTTTTAGAAAACGAAAAACGATGAGCAAAAATGGGAATGGTCTAAGACGTCAACATAATCTTACATACATACCTGCCTTGACTTCCAACGTAGCAATTATTACCATCAGTGCTAGAAATGCACCTAAAAATTTCATATTGCTGTGCCCTTTTCCAAGTGAGGTTTAAACCGATCTTGTAAATTCAATTCAGCGTGTACTCAATAAAAACTAAATATTAAAAATGTTAAACCCACCTGTCTGTTTTAATACTGGTCTACTCACTCTCCCCAGATGTAGAATATTAAGTCGGTTAGATAATCATGGAACAACAAAGAGCGCTGCCTGGTGCATTTGCATTCAGTGGGATTTCTATTGTGTACGTAGATTAGATAACGCACAAAAGCAGTACACCAGCAGTTGTTTGATTTCACGCTCGTCCCACGTACTCTAACTTAATTATGCCTACAGCTCCATTTTGCTTATCCGCTTACTGACTCCATAAACACTAATAGGTATTATATACTTACGGTTACTGCCAGTATCGATTTTGTTTCCATGATGTAACTCATCAAGGTAGATGACGTTGTTGTCTCCTCTCAGGTTATCCTGTTAATGTCTGATTTTGACTCGGGTTCGTGAATTTATTTACTTACCAGAAATTTTGATACATTAGTAACACTACTGAGATTTATGTTTTATGTTGTGTATTACCACATTGCATCGGGAATGACCATCCGTATTGCTTGTATGAAACGGACGTGGGTGTTAGCTTCCAGTGCACAAATCTCCCCATGCCCCTCTTCACCCGCTACACGTAGCATTCATCAGGGTTGCATTATCTTTTATATATTCCCAATTTTTTAAATTAGAGGATCGGAAGGGTTCTCACATACAGTATGCACCGGTTTATAAGTACATTAGTAAATACCAGGGAATCCTGCATGTTCCCCGAGCCTGGCTCATTTTCAATTTGGAAGAGTTTAGTTGACACACTTCCTTTCCTGTGAATATAGGGATATGAATTACTCCCTACAACAATGACTAACAACCTTTGAATCGCGGATGAAGAAAATTAAGCAACCGTTTTTTTTAGCAAACATTAATTTATAACACTTGGGAATAATATTCTGGGCATTCTTTTGTGTAAATTTTTAAAGACGTCATAACGCAAGTTTAAACAAAACAACAACCTGCATTTGTACATAGGGTATTGTTAAGTATTTCTTTTAATGTTAGTATTTCATTTATTTAGTTATTAGTAATGAAGGTGTTTGTGTATCTTCATATTATTACAGGTGGGTAAAGTACCTGACGGTTGTATGAAACAAATACTAAATTCATTAAAAGTGTAGACAGGGGGTAATTCAGTGTTATGGCTGAATAATAGGAGACTAAATGTGAGTTATGAAAGGCACAAGCGATTTTCTAGTATTACATTATTTTTGATAAATTTAGTGAAAGACACAACGATAAACACTACGGATTCGCCGTTAATTGATTCGTCTGTTCAGACAAATATTACAGTACACCAACGTCGACAGGTGGAATTTACTGAAAGAGGCAGCCAAAATAATTAATACAAGTGTAACAAAAATATTTGTAATGCTAATTATATGACAACAGCAATAAAAGTATTACTTTTGCATAGTTTCCTGTGTCCTTGTTAGTTCATACGCAATTTTGATGTGCCATGGTGACGACCTACATTAAAAATACGATTAGGAGGTAGATATATTAAATATGTGAGATATTTTATGAAGTGTTGGGTTTCAATAAGGCTCTTTGTCATTACGACTTCATAATTAACATAATGTTAGATTAGCATGGATGATGATGCTTTGTATTAACGTGCATCGTATGCAGATCATTGTAAACGAGACTGAACGATCTTCATTTGTCGATGAACTGACGGTAGCAGGGGCGAATCATCTTTACTGCACTAAATCTTATGTGGAGCAAAATTTAATTTGACGGCGTTGAAACCTTTTTTACGGGTTTTCACAACAGTTGTATCAGGTACACGAAGATCCAACAAGACGGTTCAATAGAACATTTAAAATTAAAATTCCGTATAAACCCTTGTGGATGGTGGATGTATTACAGGTACAGGCAGGCAAAACGTTATTTACCAAACAAGTAAAATTGGAAACGGATATCAACAGAAAGAATATTTTTATTTTTGTTAAATCAATGTATTACTTAGCTGAGCGTTTTCTTTACATTATTGGTTGATGGAGAATCCAACTTTTAAAATATCAACACGAATGCAGTATTTTCACGCACAAAAAGTCTTGGATACATACCGAGATTAGTAGATTCAAAATTCACAGGGGATTTAAAATAAATTAATATGCTTCTCAAGATTGGAATACTCAATAGCCACCGCAATCACCACCTCCCGTATTACAGCACTCTCTGGACTTGCAGTCGGCAGGACAATTCTCGTTTGAGTCGCACTGCAGTTCCAAACCGTCACAAGTCCATGCTCCCTTGTATCTGCATTTGCATTTGTGCCCTGCCGCCGGTGCCCTAGAAATTGTGCACCCTCCAGGATGATAGTCACAGTCGCAAGCTAAAATGACCACGTAATTGAAAAAAAACAAACATTAAAATTTAATTTATTTTTGTCTTCAAAGCAAGTTTAAACGTACCTGTCGCCATGTCCATCAGTAGGACAATCCCCACAACTAATAATAGATACGCCCCAAAAAATTTCATTCTGAAACTTTGAGTTTTAAATATGTGCAGTTGAAATGAAAACTAATTGTGAGATCAGTTTGATTGCTTCAGCATGCTTTTATACAGACAGGGTTGTTGTAATGTCATCATGACGTTATCATGAATCTAGGTTATCACCGCGTAAACACTACTTTATATGTAAACAGTTCTTTGCACTCGACCGTATTTCTTGTTTGTATTAATCATTTACGCAAATTTTTTCCACGAATTTACAGAAACCTAATTTTAATTTTTGCTTGTATTACGGTTAAATTTCAACACTTTTTTGTCCGCCCCCATTATATACATTTATATCACATCTGCTACGTCGTTCCTCAATAACGTGTACCGTTTGTCAAGCCGTTCTCCGCTTCTGACGTTTGTCCCCCGTAAAACCAGAAAATCTAAAAAGGTTATATCTGGAATTTAAGAAATATTTTTTTTGGATTGTTCTCAATTAAAATAATAAAATTCAAGTCACATATAATTGAAATTCTTGGATTTATGGGCTTACGAAACAATTTTGGAATAATGAATGTCACAATTTTCAGGCGTTCTCTGACAATGAGTTACAATAAAGACCAGGTTAACACTTAATTTTATATTTGAGCACTACATCATCATTGCTTTCTAAATTGCATCGCACACGTTATCAACAAAATAAATTTATTAGTACAAGGTGATACAATGGGTTAGATTCCGTGTTTGCGTTACACGATTCCAACACGCTGTCCTTCTTGTTGTGGGAGGTTCTTGTTCGCTCAAAAGATATAATTTAAACTTTATTGATAATTTAATAAATAAAAATAATTTTCAAGATAGTATGACAAATTACACATGTCTAGTACTTGCATATCAAAG
>JAHZNE010002356.1:0-18788 GCA_027744055.1 Callyntrura sp. NNG-2020
AGGTAATAATGGGTTTAATTGCATCATAAACGCATTGAGGCTGTCTCCTCAAGCTTTCAAGAGTTTTTAATAACTTTTTAGCTTACTACTACACAGTTGTTACGTCTCACACAGTTGTTTAAAACTGGCTTAAATGTGAAAGATTTTATAACATGAATTAAAGATTTATTTACGACCTATGTACCTGCCTGCTTTTTTGAAGGGTTAACAAGCTGAATGTTTGAAAAACCAACAAAAATATTGTATTGCTACTCAAAATGTATGTATGCCACCGAAAACGCCAGGGTTTTAATGCTTTTTAGTTGGGTGATTTTTATTAAAACGTTTTATTGCTCCCATTACTTTTAAAACTGTACTAGTTTAATTACAATAATATACATAAAAGTTGTACGTGATTCCCATTTCTAGACATACAGAGAAAGGAGATGAGCGTACTGAAAGGAAAGAGAGAGAGAAGAACACATAAAACTTTCCATACTCCTACAATACTCATCCTGTCACACAAAGGCATGTTATCGCATTTTTGTATCGTACGCAGAATCTGATGGTGGCCAACGGTCCGGCTCGCCAGGGGAATGCACGATAATACAGTAAGTTGTAGTACATTAAAACAAGCATGTAAATTGCATGGTTAATTTAAGCCCTAAAGTGACGCGTTTAAAATCCATTTTGCACGGCAAAACAATATAATTCCCAGCGGTCATCCATTTACAAAACAGCATCCATTTGTCACGAGGAGGTCTTTTTAATCGCTTCGCAAGGAGATGCTAATCTCAAAATATATAAAGTCGTCAGAAACAACAATTCCATTTTTTCTCTTCTTTTCAACCTCACACACCACCACACACACCATAACACAATGCAACGACCAGGTAGCAGGAATGAAACGAAAGTGAAGGTGGGCTTTTTTTCTCTCTCCACATTTTCCCCGTCAGCGTCAAACCCACATAATAAGAATACATGCATAAAACGTGGTAATATGTAAGGGAGTCGTCGCTTTGAAGTTGAAATGACTAGTAGAAGAGGTAGGAGTCTCTTTGCAAGTCGTTTATTGCTTTAAAAACGGCAATCAAAAAGAATTATGACCGGTAAGCGTTGCGGGGATTCCGGCTGATAGTAAATCAAACTTGTTGTTTTCTTGTTTGTACAACATTCATTTTATGCATACTGTTCTCTAGCAAGAAGAAATTACTTATACTTTATGAAATACATTTAGGGCGGGCGTGTGTATTCTAAAAGCAACCTTTTGTATTGCTTCTACCCTGCCGTTATGAATAGTTTTTGTATAAATAGTGTTACTTATGAGGAGAATTAGCTATGTATCATCAACGTGGTGGCGTTTATTATCATGGTGGAGTTGGCCTTTTGGACAGACAGGGTTATTCCAGGTAATACAAAGATTTACACCTCTGTCATGGTTTTTATCACAGCATCACAATACATTTTACTACCGCTGCTCGTTTTAATATAATGCATAGTGCGATATACAGTATATCTTACACAATGGCGAGGCACAAAAGTGAGGAATATCTTAATTTCTCTCATTTTGTTCCTTATCTGATTAGTACAACAAAAGAGGGAAAGAAAAGGAAACAAATAATGGTGGTGGCTCATTGTGAGCTCTTTGTTATGTTTTATGTAAGCTTGTTTATTACATAAGAAGTCCGCTGCTACTGCTCGTATAGGTGCCTCCTCTTCGGACAAAATATATTTTAGAAGAATATCGAATATATAAGAAAATCATTTAAAAGCCAACTATCTGTGAATATTGGACCACCACCAGCTCCCACTAGAAAGCAGTACCGACAATTTCTTGTAATTGTGTAGGAATTATATATCTCTTGTACGAATGACAATTTTACGTGTTGGACAAATATTCGGCAAACAAGCATATACAGTTTATTCAGTTGTCTCACAGTAGCAGAAGCAGTCAACAACAAACAAATAATATTTACTATCACATACTGAAGTTTTCAAAAGTTGAGAAAAATAGAAATGTATAATTTTGTAGTTAAATGGGTTTGTGGCTGCAATTTCTCAATATAGCAGATACTTCACACACACAAACATATCATCCGGGGCCAGTTTTTTCAATTACAAAGGGTAATTTTCCAGTTATTCTTTTCGATAAAATTTTGAGATTGGTGTAATTATGCATATTACGTACGTACACATACATATTCATGTACACTTTTCTCCAGACAAGATATGAGTAATGCGTACTCAAATTAAATTGGTCGTTGTTGTTGAGAAGAGGCTACAGACAACTTGTATCGATATTGTAAATATATTATGTATACACAACACATTACACATGCTGCAATATCCCAACGTACACACATCTGCTACTTGCTGTCATTGTTGTATCTGTAAATCTACATGAAAATCTAATAATTCTCGTTGAAAAACAGCAATTTTCGTTTTTGACACATCAGAAAACGCTTGCTTGCTGCATCTCGCGTATCATCGTCATCAGAGTAGATTACAGCATAGCAATCTACCATTGTTGTCTTCGTCTACAGGATTATCACTATCACACTGTATGTGCTATACTTTGTACTATTGTCATTTTTGTAATTTGTGTGCTTTATGCGAACCTCAAGGATGAGAAGCTCAACTCATCCATATTCATCTCCTTACGTGGTAGCAAGTAGAATCGGGCCAGAGCGGCACGACAGTGGTAAGTTACGCAATTTTATAACGTAACAGAGCAGGAGTAAAACAGAGAGAAGAGTAAATCCACCATGCAAGACGACGACAATCCACATGTTTTCATTACAGTTTTTCTCCTATTTTCCGGGGAACAAAAGCATATGTGTCGAGTTTATTATCCCAAATTTTATGCAATAAAGAGAAAAACTCCACCACTAAAACTCCCTGTTGTTCACATTATCAAACTTGGTGAACCAGCGGCCGTCTATCTACAATTGTGTGGCTGTCTCCCGTTATGCAAATGAAGAAATGTAGAACGGGGAATATAGGGAGACATGTTATGGGGAGAAGCGTAAATGAATGAATGAAAATTGTATGCACGTTCTTTATGAACATTCATCCACTCCGTCAAATTCTTCTGTAGTCTTTTCGTTGAACTGTTGCCTAACGCGCAGGATGTGAATGAGGCAAGTGATCATCTCAACAACTCGATGATAGTGTGAAGTTGATACTGCAGCAGCAGCAGCAGCAGAGCAAAATGAATGGTGTGTGAATAGCAGGTGTGAATGACGGATTTTCCTCCTTCAAATTTTTTCCACTCTTCGTTTTTGTCAGCGGCTCTAAAACGGTTTCGCTTACATTTTAACTGCGTGTCTATATCCGATTGTATATAGTAAGGAGTCGGANACGGTTTCGCTTACATTTTAACTGCGTGTCTATATCCTGCTCTCTTAAGTAAAGTTTATTCCAATTGTGCTCTGTTGGTAACCCAGCAGGAAATTTCCCATTTTATGTAAATTTGAGAATATGCTCGCCAGAAGAATTAAATAAAATACATACATTTTTTTTTATTAAAATGGTACGATTTGATGGTCCATTTGTAAATTCTTGTAATCTATATACAACAGCAAGAAACTGTCACGCTCACACAACAGAAAATGTACTGACACAATAAGGTACTTCGTTACATTTTTTGATTGGACGGTCACATGGTAAAATTTTTAAGGGAAAACGTTTTTTTCACCTTCAACCCCCGCGATCTCATTAAATGACATGTACAAAATATTTCACTATTACTACATCTTGCCCAAAATATATGCGCTGGTTATTTCACAACAAGGTTTCATGAATGCAAACATAAATTTTTCAACACTAAACCTGATACTCTATTGAAATTACCTACACATAAATTGAAGGAAACCCATTTCCTCTCCAAATGATCTCTGATCTCCTTTCATCTTTTCACTCGGTATTCCGCTTTTAAATAATGCCTATCACATTAACCACCGTATCTATTATATATATATGTATGTATGCAATGTGCCACCAATTCATTCATTTTCTGGGCCAAGTTCAGCAAACAGGAAACATTATATTTTAGAGACACTCAGGCATGTACACATTGACACAATTGATTTTGTGATACATACAATTTTTTTCCGTTTGCACGTTTGTTATAACGTTGTTGTATTATCTATAAAGTTTTCCCCATTCAAATGTCACTTTATGTAACAAAAGCCAAAGCCAGCAAGCGCCCTTCATCATCTCTTCAGCATGAGAATAGAAAAATGAAAAAGGCAAGGCAAAGCCAACCAAAACAGCCAACCTTTTTTTTCTTTCTTTCTTCCAATATTGTGTATACAGCTTTGGTTTTCATCCTACCATTTGATCATCAAAGTATCACACCACCATCACCGCCGCCGCTACCAACATGCAACACACAAGCTGTAACGTAAACTTGCAGTATATCATGTTGTACCGGTGACTATGCTGATGACGATGATATTGCTCGTATCTCACACTCTGCAGGGTGGCAAAATCTTTCCCTTCGGATTAACTTTAATTCTTGCAAAGAAAAAGGGCTTTAATGTGATTATGTTGACGATGATGACGAGCAGGCTTGCAGGCTTGAGCTTTTTTTGAGTGGGAATATTTATACATAACAATACCAGCGAATTGTGTCATACAAAGTAACAATAATACACGTATCAGAGGAGTAGCAGTGGTGGCAGGGCGTCCTAATACTGTTTGTAGTGGCATTCGTAATGATTTCAATACCGGATTAAAGATTAAGCCCACTTATAAAGCTTTTCCAAATAAGCTTATATAACTGGTAACAGCGGTTGTTCCAAACATCATCATCGCTATAATCGCCGAGTACCGAGAGTACACTATTTCCGTATTTAGATATTCACGTGTGAGCAAAATTAATCTGTACGCCTGGGTAAGATGCATTCTTTACCAGTTTCGGTGTGTGAATGGCAGATTATATTGAAGCAGGGATGCGACAAGCCTCGTCGTTTACTACATTTTTATTGTAACTCGAGTCAATATATGATGATTCAGAGTCTGTCAACAAAATTAATAATACAATATTCAGCCATGTCATTCACGTCAAAAAATGAATATTACACATGATTCCTTCGATTCCTCCTGAACAATCTTTGCATTAAAATGGTGCTCACATTTGTAAATATCATCATTGGACACGAAAAGTTTATGTCAAAAATATACATATATATATATATGTTTTTTACTCTATCAGATCAGCATCAAGTGAAGTGAACGGATTTGTTGGAACAACGTTCAATTCTAAAAAAATATTTCAGGATTTATCAGCCATTGTGTGTTTATTACGATATTACAGACCATTTCATACTTTTGACACTTGTAGTGTGAAAAGAAGAACAGCAGTTGAAGGAGCAAAAGCATCCGAGTGGGGAGAAAACAATATGACAAAAATCTTTTATCTAAATACAAAATACAAACATGCGCATTTCATGCCGTAGAAAGACTGTAGCTTTATAGATATGGGAAAACTGCGTATAAGATTTGCATTTTGTATTTAACGAAAAAATGATATTACTGACGTTGCTGTCATCATCACTTTGTATGTATGCATTATACATTGGTTTCCCATCCACTTTAAAAACGCCACAAAAAGTATTTTGTTTCGTTTCGTGAGCAGTCATTCTTTAAAAAATTAATCGGCTTTACTTACATAGTCACTGCATATTTAAATAATGCAACATCAAATCAAAGCACGTCTCAGCAGGCCTTCTATTGATTGGGATTTCAGCAACATCAAACACGTCAATTGACACTTCATTAGAGAAGCACCAAAAATACAAAATTGAACCTCTTGGCGTGCGCGTAGGCATGTACAAATAAGGACGATCAGTAAAGCCACAGTTAGATGTTGGTGAAAGCTGTACAGCAGTAAAAGATGCAGTTCTCATTTGTGGGACAGTCTCAAATACAATGTTAGTTTTTTTGCATTTACATTGTTAGCGTATTTAACGTTGATCATTTTAACTTGAAATTTTGACAATGCATTTCTAAACGTCTGAAACGCATAACAATTCAATTTGATAAATAGTAGTTTGGTTAACACAATACTGTCAGAAAATACGATGCATGGATAATTAGATCAATGGATATTTCTCTTCGCATTAGATTTTGTTGGTTTTAAACGAATGTTCTAGTATGAACCTCTATTGTACGGCCATTTAAAACTCATTAACAACTTGACTTACAAGAAAGGAGACAAATTTGACGACTTTTCCGACAAGAAAATTATGATTGATGATCATGTTGTTGTGGTTCTTCTTTTCCAAGTCGTATACGACACCTCTTTTTCGTGAAACTTCTTGAACATTGACAAATAAGACCAACAATTAAGTAAGTATTGTAACATAAATAATCATTTATATATGAAAGTACATAACATGATACATTATGCAAAGATATATTTGCTGAAAAGGTCACAGAGTAAGCGTGCTCAAACAAACCTTGCACGAAGGTATTTTTAACATGCATGGATCTAATATTTTCTCGTTTGGCTCCGGCTCCTTGTCATATCGCTGTAGTTAAAGCTAGTACATCTTCGTTAACAAAAATGACACAATGCAAAGTGACTGCATTATTGTGCACATGCTTGTTTACAGCGTGATGATGAATTGAATACAAGACCATCTTGCATCTTACCCACCTATTTTAAGGAATTCGCCCCAACCTTGAAATCGGAATAGCCAAAGTAATCTATATTTTTAACAAAGTGACATTTCAGGGGTTTAGAGAAACTATGAATCATGTGCGTGGTACTTAGGAATGAATGGCAGACAATAATAACCAATACTTTTGGTAAAATTTATTCAGTAAACTTTATATACATTTTTTCCAAAACGGGAGACAAGAATGAATATTACGTGTTTTTCAGTTGAAGTTTTTAAGCAGTAGATGATGATAAATAAGTTCTCGTGAACAAAAAAACCAAGAATAGAAGTAGCATATATCCCACACGTGACACAAAAATTCAAATCACATCTGTTCTACACACTGTATTGTATTTTAAACAAGACTTGCGTACGATGGATACAAATACGACGACTAGCATTTACTGCATAATGGCATTGCTAGCCCTGCAACAACAACAACATAACAGTATCATACGCCGAACCTACTTTGCATTCTGCACTAAACGGTTGTGGCTTTTGTGGTATTGTGGTACCTACAAAGGAACCCTCTTTCTTTTTTAGAAGCGAGAAGACTTTCATAAACAGACCTCCTCCTTTATTTATTGCCTTAATTGACACAGCAAGAAGCAAACGCTACTATCATTCACGGTAATAATAATTTTTAACAAAACAGCGGAACGAACACATTCGGCCTGCAACAACAATAGAGAAAATGTTGACATTACACACCAATGGCGCAGCAGCAGCAGTGTAGTAGTACTTATGTGCATTTTTATTATTCCGGTTCAACCCTAAAACGACAATCAACCAAAAAAATGAACAATAGGAGAAGTCCTCTTCATGCTAAAAGTAATGATGATGTATGTGTAATCTGTACAGCATTTTCACTACATTCAAAAATAAAAGCTGCACTAAATATATGCGCTCTTTTCGTCGTTGTATAAAGCACCGTTCGACATTATACGCAAGGACAATTCCCCTGAAATTTTTTTGTTGAATTTCAATGAGACCATATTTCTGGTTTTGACAAAAAATAACACTCGACATGCATTGGTAATATCATCGAAAGGAGTACACAACATGGATAATATATTATAGGGAAGTATCTGTAATGTACATGACGCTTCGGGTACTAAAACGACAACAATATTAGCAATTTTCCCAACAATAACAAAATGAAGCAACGGCCAGGTCCGGCCACAAGCTACATCAACACTTACTTGGATCAAAACTAAGGATCCTCCTGTCTATATTCCACATTGTAGTGATCCTTGATGCAGAACATGATATACAAAAGAGTCTTGGGCCCTCCTATCCTGGTGCTCACTCACTCGTCTACTCTTTAAAACAGTTTGTAAAACATCCATATACAAACCCGCTGTAATTTTTATATCAAACATACGCACAAGAGGAAAACAACATGATGCCTACAAGCGCTGTAGTATTACATGCAAAGATTTTTTGTCCAATAAGAAGTATGAAAGCTGACAATGTGCGATGATGAAACATGAAACTTATCATTAACGCAATACGCAATACACACGATACAAAAAATGTTCACGTTAGGCCTTTTGTGTTATTCCTGCTCTAATAAAAATCGACATGAGAAAGCGTAGCTCATCCAAATAGCGCAAAACTGAAAGGAAATCCTCAAAAATTATTATCATCTCTGGTATTATTGCTAGCGTGCATGTAATGTCAGAATGAACCAATGTATAAATGTATCATTTTATTATTACAAGAATGACATGTAGTAAAATGTAAAACGCTTATTCTCATCTCCCCTTTTGAATTAAAAATACACACAGAGAGAGGAGAGAGAGATTCAAGTTCTTTCTTTCCTTCTTTCTCTGGCAAAAATAACAACAGCAAAGCTAGATATTCCTCTGATTCTCTCACTGTCTGTGTTGTTGACTGAGGACTTTCTGTTTTGTAATAGTAACTGTTAAGAACAGCCGTAAAAATCGGGACAACCCCTGCAGTGATTTCAGCTTAGTGTCCCAACCAGAAAGCACGAAATGTTAATAATTCACACAGAAGTAAAACTCAACAAAAAGAGAAATGGGTAGGTATTTTGTGTGTACATTAATATATCCTGAATTCGAAATCGTTCCTAATAAATGAATGACAATAATGGACAAAGGGAAGTTTAACCAGAAACAGCAACGTCAGCACACACAGCAGCAGCAACAGCAGCAGAATCAGCAACTATATAGCACTGACGTTGATAATAATAATAATGATTTCGATGATAGTGCTGTGCTCTTCTAAAAATAAAAAGCACTTAAAACCTGTGTGTTACACTATCGGAAAAACTAATGCCACTTCTTTTTACGTCTCCAGGTTGGGGGTAATATAAATTACCATACATGATGACTACGATCATGATTATGATGATGATGATCATTACGATGAACGCCAGACAATTCTACTTTTCAAATGAGACCCGAGTCCCTGTTAAAAAATAATAATAAACGCTCGCTGGCAATTGACAATAATAAAAAGAGCAGCATCAGCAGGAAAAATATAAAATGCAGTTAATAGTAGCAGTAGCAGTGTAGTAGTTTGCAGAGTTTTTAATCTCTTTTTCCTTTTATGTACATAAGTCTACAAGCTGTACGGTTGGTGACTGGTGGTGTACCTTTTTCTCTACATGATACGCACACACCGTGAATTTGAATTGATCTCTCAGTGTGGTGTAAAAAGTAATGTAACAGAGTGTAATAGGCAGAAGGTGTTACAAACATGCAATACTACATAATCGCAGCAAACCATAAAACTTTTTCCGCTTTTTATTCTTTCCGTGTATTATGTTAAGTAGATGTGGTATGTGTCAGAATCAGAATCAGTGAGCGCAAAAGAAAGCATGAATATAAAGAGTACAAGACAAGTTACATACATACACAGGCACAGTAGTAGTAAATTCGAGTAACGTCTCACCCTACCAGACAGAGACAGAGAGAGAGAGTGTGTGTGTGTGTGTGTGTGTGTGTGTGTGTTTGCTCTACAATAAACCAACTTACTTTATATAGAATAAAAACCACTTGAAGATTTTTACGGGGATTTAATTCCATGTTTTGTTGTACACAGCAAGCAGATGTGCTTTTTTATCATTTACAAAAATGTATGATAGATGATAGTAGAAAAGTGTAGTATTAGTATTTTGGTTTGCTGTTCCCAATGAAAAGAACTTTTGTACAAACGACTTATATTTATCCAGTTTTGAAGGGGCTTATATGATGTTACAATATGTAAATGCGGTGTAAAGCAAAAAGTACTACATCACTCAATGAATTCAATGAAGGGATCTTCTTTTGATTAAAAATATACTTTATTGACATTGCGAAACTAGGATAATACCCATTTTAAACACAAAGGTTGCTTCTTTCTATAAAAGCATATGTGGCTTGATCAACAGTCAGTACCGTTTTAGTTTTAATTCCTACCTAACGGCAAATGCATACACATCTTTTTTGCCATGAAAAATATTACAATACAATATTATATATTTTTTACAACAGCAGCTGCAATGTTTTGGTAAGTATTAATGGGCCTACTATTTAAAGTGTAGTTCTGTGAAAGTTAAAGAAAGGGACAAATCAAATTTTCACACAGCGACTCTCTCAATCTCTGCAAAATGAAAACAGTTTGTTTGCTCTTTTATTTTTATGATACAAAACACCACTTGAAAAACGTAATTATCCCATATGGCATGGTTATTGACAGCTATAAAACCGTAATTTTACAAAAAGAATTTAGTTTTGGTGTTTAATAATAGTAATAAATATTCCGTATATGTATACATACACGCAAGTATACTGCAACCACAACTATGTGGTAAACCGTCAGCCTGTGTAGTTATAAAAAATGATAGTAATTTGAAAAAAGGAAAAATATGAAGGTTCTCGGCACTCAGCATTTACAGAACGTCGGAATGTTTTACAATTTTAAGAAATGGTCTTGTTTTCACCGAATGTCAGACACATATTTACATGCATACATGGTGTAAAACTAAGGAGTCCACCACCTCAACTGCTTCTTTGCACTCTGTCCAAAATTCGGTAGGGTACCGTTTGGAAGCTCGTCACGTTATCTATAAAACAACGCAAAATCACTGATTGAATCATCTCTCCTCCGGCACTTGTATACATATACGTCTGATAACAAGCTGCCAGACAAAGAAAAGCAGCAATTGTAATTGTAGTTTTGAACAAAAGGAGCAGAAAAGGAGGAGGAGGAGGGGAAGGAGAAGTGGTTGGTTTGTTAGACTAGATAACTACACAACACACACAATACAATACCAATAAAAGCACCTATTACATCCTCGTTAGCGTGATCTTTCTGCTCGCACACATGTCAATATCAAATCTTGTTATACTTTTCAAAAGAAAAATTATTAAAGTCTACTCTCAATATTTTTATTTCATATTTTTCCTCAAATAATAATGTACATTTCCTTCTCCTCCTTCTCCTCATGCCTACTTATTGTGGAAAAACGTGTATTTACACAAATAATAACTTAACTGTCTGCTACACTGCGATGTTGCTCTTTTGGCTTTGATTCATCATCATCACTCACAACTTATCTTTGTTTTCTCAGGACTCTAAAACATCTTTCCGTTTTCCCTCTGTGTAATTTATCATGTGGAATGGAACGGATAACCTTTATACAGCGAAAACATGCACGGACATCCACCAACTCTGTGTAATTCTCGAGAAAGGCTGAAACGAACATATGTGTTATGTATGACCTACTGCATGATCTAACTACAATGAATACACTTACGTTTGATTATAGTCCCTGCCAGCATGTTGAGATAATTATTATAGGCTCACCGTCAGCATCGTCATGTTATGGAAAATGCATACACGTCTTCCCTCTCTAAATATAGTATTTTTCAAAGGGATGATGATGACAGAGTGTGAAGAAGAGAAAGAGTATTTACAAAAGTTTTGTTTTCTTAGAGGTTATATTTTATGCAGTAAATTGTGATGTTGATGTTTTTAACTGGCTGGCTGAGAAAACGACAAGGCAGAAAGGGTGTTTGGCTATAAAATAAATTGTGTGAATAGGCTTGTGTTTATTATTGATGATCTCAACACGAATTTTATTTTAGGCCTTGTTCAAATATCAACACAATAATGCAATTACATTTTATCTTACGTGTATCCTTAGGCTTGTTGTTCAAATGTAATTTCAGCACGGAAAAATACAAAGAATATATAGTGCCATGTTAGTGCTGAACAAAGTATGATAGAACTTTTATTATAATCATTATCGTTCTTTTTTTTCTCCTGGCTTCTTGTAACTTTGACACATTCATATGAGTATGATTATGATTATCTACATCATCGTCTTATATTGTTATTAAATCACGTAATTTTCTTGTAACTCGTTTGAACTTCAAGGATTGCGAACGGCATAGAATGAACAATGACGGAGGAAGAGCTGCTGCAGCAGCAGCAGCAACAGCAGCATTTATCTACCACTCCAATTTATTTGCATACATACGAAAACGCTATAGTTTTTCCGTTCGAGGTCAACCTCCCTCTTTTCATTTCGTTATCCTCTTTAGACAGAATATAATATTTATTTTTATAATATGTATGTAATTAAGAGGGTTGCGAGAATGATGTAAAATATGAAGTGTGGATAGTCTAGACTCTTTCTTTTGATCAGTGTACACATTAGACAGTATATATTGCTCGTCATATTTTGTAGCCATTCCCGTTCTGATATCACATTCTGTTACAAGCGCATATACACGCTGTAGGCATCCTCTCCGTTAATTGTGAATAGTCTTGTTTGTTTTTCTTCGTGGCTTTTGTATGTGATGATAACTGCCTCTTAAAGTATAAAGAGAAGTAGGAAGATGGCTAGGCTTTTTTGATAGGCTGGGAAAATGGACTCCTCTAATTATACTCTTTGTGATCACTGTTCCATTCCTTAATTGTAAAGTGCAAGCTTAAACAAAATCATACCATTAACAGTGCTATAACATCATCATTCATTGCCATAATTCATAGAATTCGTGGGTAGGTACTCTTATGTGAAGTACAGTAGCAAAACAGGAACATCATGCCGTGATTATCGTGCCATTAAATGCACACTTTTATTTATTTTGATATCATAGATGTTTATTTACGTGTTGGCAATCACTGTGAGAAAAAACTAACGATACAATACGTTTTTATTAACGCGGTAAATTGCCGAGTTAAAAAGCTTGTATCGTATGTACAATGTACATATATATACACAACGCAGGTAATATATAAATGAGAACAAAACATGAGAAATTACCATTTCCTTGTCATTTTACAGAAAATGTGAACAAGTTTTCTGTTAATTATAAGACACCTGAATTAGGAAAGTATTTTTATGGGCAGGCACGCAGTAGAGGATTTAATTACCACGATACCAAAAACCATAATATGCGATTCAATGCTATCCAAGCGGGTAATGCTGAATGTAGGTATGATGTGATACACAAGGAACAGACGTATAATTTTAAGAGTGGCGGTTTTAGATTTGAACTAGGAAAAGGTAGAGTTGGCTGGGAATCCAAGACTTTAAGTACACCGTACGCCAAGTCTATCATCTGCGTCGGCGGAGCATAAGCTGCGCACGTAGAGTCAAATTATAAAAGTAAAACGTGTCGCCGTCTTTTGGATGATCCTGAAACGTAGACTGCGAAACCGCAACAGCATCATTCTCACAGCATCCAGATACGGAGGTACTTTGACTCCTTTCTCCACACTAAAGCTGGTAACCTATCCGACTGAACTAGGGATCATTGTCATTATTAGTAATAACAGCAAGAGTCGATGTTGTAACAATTGTAGTAGCAGTCGTAGTAGTGCCGTAGTATCTATCTTGGTGATGAGCACCAAGTAAGCACCCTTTCCGTGTAGAATTCATGTATATTTTACTCGCAACAGTAGTGGTAGTCGTAGTTTAGTAGATGTTTTTGTCTGTGTAAAATGGTGTGTTTGTTCAACTTGCTCTTCTTCTCCGTTTGTGTGTGTCTTCAGAGACATCGATCCGAGCATGAGCGTTAAATAGGGCCCAGGAGAGCTCTTCACATTTTCTATGTAAACACACAGAACAGGAAAACGGAAGGCGAACAAAAAAGAGAAAAAAGTAGTTGAGTTTGCTTTGCTTGCTTTTTCTTCGCTTTTTTTGCTGATGCGGGCCTGCTAAGCTGAGCATCTTCGTCTTCATTTTCCATAATAAACGAATCGAATTCAAGTGTTTGCTACTCATCCGCTCATTCGTTCATTTCGTGTGGGAGTCAAATGTGTGTGTGTATGGTAGTAGTAGCATGTAGCAATGTTCTACAGCGAGTTCAAGCCACATTTACACACGTTATTATTACCGTTGTTATGATTAGAAGAGACTGAAAAAGCAAAGCGTATATTTTCAGAGAATAAAATACGAACATTTCCCTTGTTCCCTCTCTCTCTCTCGATCTCCTCTCTCTATCTCTCGCTTTTCACAATCACAAATGTATACACTGTGCACGGTGCACATACACACATTCAAACAAGAGTCGTGATTAACTGACTGAATGAAAAAATAAGAGGGGAAATGCTACTAGTGAGCGTAAACGAAGGAGCTAAAAACGAACGAACGAAGCTCGCACAAAAAGTTTAATTACATTTGAAGCAGAGAAAAGGTGGAGCTGAAACAATTTGATATACATATCCATAAAAGTGAGAAATACTGCTTGCTTGCTCCTCTTTTTTTCGTAAAGTCGGTAAAATAAAGGGGAAAATGTAATAATGAAAAACAAAAACATTGGCGAGAGAAAACGGGCGAGCGAGATAGGAAATGGAGAAAAGTATGCACCCTGAACAAGAAACGACACTGAATTGGAAAAAATGGTGTGGACACATGAATGGAGAACGACATGCTAAGAAAAGAGCTTAATATTTCTGTACTCTTTTGCGCAAACATATAATAATAGTTTCGTTTAACATAAAAATAGAAAAACTCACCATCATCATCACCATTTTATAAACACCACAAAAAGAACAAAGCACACAAACACCTTATAGGCATGTACATATTTAGTATAGTTGTACATATTATGTATAGTTCCTTCTTCGGGAATTGGGTTTTCGTTACGTTCAACGTCCAACAGCGTTATATCGCTAGCAACGACATATCTACTGGTCTCTCCGACTTACAAGCCCAGCATTTCATTATATGGCTGCTTTGTATAGCCTTCAGCAACGGAAAAAAGTCAACAACTTTACGCGCATATTGCATGAGTTTTACCAATGATAAAAATGTAAGAGAAGGACAACAAAGACAACAACCTAAAACGACATAGAACAGATGAAAAAGGGCACACACACCATCAAATTCCATGTAAGATCACTTTACCAAAAAGACATGTGTATTCTTGTGGAGCGGAGAGAGGGAAGGAAAGTGAAAGGAGAAATTACGTTCACATAAAATGCAGAAGTTGGTTGCAAATGCCGCTACGGTTATGGACGTGGGTTTAAGTACATTACTTTGACAAGAGAAAAAAAGTTTTAAGCTCAGAACAAAGTCATATAAGCTATGCACCTTTTTGCTTTTATTTTTTAACATCATGAATTAAATTGGACATGGAAAAAATGTGGCTCGTTATATGTTTTCCTTCTAATTTCATTGCTATAAAATTTCTCGTTTTAGGGTGATACCTAAAAGGAGAAGCGGTAAGTTGCTTTGTGTACATGATTACGACTTTTGCGTCAAAAATATAGAAAAAAAGTTTTTATTTTTTCATGTTTCTACTCCCCCGTAAAAGAAGTGTAAAGGGTATACACACAGGAAGCATAAAATCGTAAAAATGGGTGCTGATAAACATGATGATTCGGCTTTCTTTACATTCCTCCGTAATACGAGCCCATTTTGCTTCTTGTTTTAATGTTCTTTTTTACTTTTTGGTTTTAGCATTGAAATGGAGCTTACTTGTAATTTAGAATCTAGAGTACTCTCGTATAACTTCCTGAAGGAGATGATGAGAGAATGTGGGTAGGGAAGTAGTGAGGGAGTTAAAGTTAAGATCGACACCGACGTATTCTGTGTGTGATGCATGTTATAATTACTCCACATTACGAACTTGCAAACAGGTAATATTTTTAATTAGTTACATTTAAATGGACAGAAGGATGGAAGGAAGTACTGATACTCTTTAAAGTAATTATAATAATATTGCGGAAAGAGTACACACGGAATAATTTTAAAATGTACACTAACAAAGTGAGATGAATTAGTTCTTTCAAATTATACAGGTAAACGTACAACGTACCATACCATTGTAGTTCTAGATACAGATAAGTGGTTTAACGCAATTATTACAAAAATGGAAAACTCACGTTTAAAAAAATGAAAATTAACGAAAATGGTTCTACATTTCCTGTCATAAGCATAACACAGCATAACTTTATTGTTGGATGAAGAAAACTTCTCGCACTAAGGTCAATAAATTTAGACATGGAGAGATATTTTTTAAGCTACCGACGAAGGACACCTGTACTATTTTTCCTTTCGAACGCCAAGTTTTTAATACGGGCAATACCACCGAAGGTCCTTTTTTAGACGTTAATTAGGAACATTTTTCGAGTTTTACTTATCCTTATTAAATGAAAATATTAAATTAGCAACATCAGGCAGAAGCAACAATGGAAATAATGCATCAAAATAACATGATAGTAGCTACGTCACAAACTGTCTTCTTTTTTTTATCTTAAGATATAGTGCACAATTTGTTACCCTTGTAATTCCTATGCGTTTTATCTGAATGAGGGGTTTGCTTTGGCAATCGATTTGATTTCTCAAGGTTTACCTGTCATGGCAAGGTCATGTAACCGTGACATGTCAGTTCGGTTGCGCCTGCTTACTGCAGAGACACTCCTATACTAACCTTCATCGAACTCCAGTTTTGTATAAATAGGCAGCTTTTAGAGAGTAACATAAGTATACCAAGACAACCTTTCATGAAATTACAAGCCCGACAAGTTGACAAACGTGTCAAGAATTTGCGAATTTAAATGTTTGGGTAACCAACAGTGGCTACTTGAAAAAATTGTCAAATTGTCAGCCTGTCATTTTTATGAAGTTGTCATTCGTTTATCCCAGGGGTCTTTAACTATATATCCGCACTGCTTTTTATAGCATTTTGTAAGAATCGATCTAGTTCTGAAGTTCATATCTTCAGTATTGCGTGGAACTTATATGGTTGACATGAAACTCAGATTGTCATTTATTTCCTCAGAAATTTGTGAATTCCCAGTAAAATTAGTGAATGTCATGCAATGAATATTTGTATAATGTAACTGCTAACTGTACTTCTGTACGTACAAAATTATAAAATACGACAGCATTTACTTTGTATGACAACAAAACAAACGAAGACCGCATTAAAACTTACAATACAATTGTACGTATTTAGGTAATGGCGTTCTCTCCCAATGTTACAGAATTAAGAACACTGCCAATTTAAATATGTTCATGCTTTGATCTTGACGTTGTATGATTTAAAAACAGAAGTAACAATTAAACCAACAACAAATATGGAGAAAAATTAAAGATATTGAGCGCGTACCTAAAAGAACGTTCGTTATCAAGTGATACTTTTCCCATGAAGGCTGAAAATATTTAATTTTCCGACATTTCTTCGTTCACGTAACAACAGGATTTATTAAAAAGGGGGAACAACGGTTGTTGTATTTATGTCGGATGGGGGGATGTGAAACAATCTCGTGTTTCTTACATCCAAATGTCAAAGGTATTAATCCACAAACAGTTTCATGTACATTCATTTTTCACTTCTATCTAAATCTGAACAGAATTTTACAGCTCCCATTTATGTCCTCTGAAAATTTGATTTCTGCTGTACCCGTGGAAACGCAAAATTTGGAGCTGCGTACAATGCATGATAACACTACGGTTTCCACTTACTCTTTTTAATGTTGTAAATCGTTTTCGTTGTAAAATAGTAAATAGAAATCGCAGAATAGAATGGCGGTTCATGTATACAATAAGATTTGTTGTGGGGATGTGGTGTTTGCATGTTTGTTGTAGTTACTCGAAAGGATAAAACATCAAATCGGATTCATCTTTTAAGTCTATTTTATTAATGGAAAAGTGCTCAAGCGGAAAATCCTTTTTATAAAGGGGCAAGCGTCGAGGTGGCGTTCTGTTGCAATTCTGAAAGGAAAAGTCTTCGTGGCAACCTAGTACCTACACGGTTTAATGTCATTATTGTCATTAAAGTGCTGAGAAGTACAGAGTGTACAGAAGAACCAAGAAACACCAGTCAACTTGAATTAGGAAAAGCAAAAGTAACGAAAATACCCTTTTCAGCTACCTATTTTTCATTTTAAAACGCATATATTTCACATTTTAAGCTTCCAACTCAAAATCCAGTGAAACCAATCTATTTTAAAGAAAATGCGCTAAGCGTAACGTTTCTCACTACGCAACATTTGCCAATTCTATCTGGTTTATTTTGACGTTTGGTATTTTCGTTCTTTAGACGAGAGAAAGAAAGGCAGAAAACACAGAGCAGTTAGTTATATGTGACACATGTTTGCATGTACAACACCATTACTTGTTATGTGCTTTTCCACAGCGCGCTGTCGGGGAGACCATGACCATATAGTATAAACATGCATTTGAAAACTAGCAACCAGGGAGAAGACAAAGTGTGTATTTTTGTGATGATGACGACGACGTCGTTCGTTGACTACCACACGATGCATGGGGAAAGCGGATAAATCAATTTGAAACCCTTCTTACTCTCACCCATTCAAACATTCTCATTTCCCACATCACTTTGTATATATTGCACTCATCCCGGTGGTGAATTAGATATGTGATGTGTGTGGATCTACATTTAATCAAGACAGACACAAAAGAGGAGTGTTTACACTACACACCCTCCATGAATTTTTCATGACATTCAAGCTCCCAAATATTAGCTCTTTCACTTGCATCGCATTTCTTACACAACAAGAGTAGCATTAGAACTGTGTTTAACAATAATGTGATATGTATGTATCTGAAAGTCATGAAGAAAACGAGACAGTGTTATCCAACTTGTTGGGGACAAGTCGACATTGCTCTATTACGTTGGCTAAAAAAGAACAATAATATTATTAGAC
>JAHZNE010002357.1:0-12004 GCA_027744055.1 Callyntrura sp. NNG-2020
CGAAAATGTATCGTTTGTTTAAAGATGCGCTGATACATGGCCTTGAGTTCTTCCGAACATAAGGGGCTTTCCTCAGTATCTGTATCTCACTCGGTTACGGCAATCTTTTCTAGGCACATTATTTATGCAAGTAGTTATTTCTTCTGCTATCTCCTCCATTTCCCGTCTGGTCAAACAAAGCTCTGTGCCCAATATACGGGTGTGCAGTAAGCCACAAGAAGCACCTCTTCTTCATTGGGCATACTAGAAACGTCCAGTGTGCAAAACAGGAACGGCCAACGTCAATACTTTTTTGGGAAGTTGCTATTGAGGTCACCCGTAAATACTATTACCATACACAGCTGAACTACGGAAAAGGGAGAGACAGAGATGGACATTTCCTCAAATTGTTTTGGGAGCGAACAATGATACAGAAAGCGGCTACTACACCAGACCCCTCCTCCTCCCGAAATCCTACACAGAACGGTAACTGCCATTGGAACAATGCCGCTGGTGATGATGATAACGATTACGGCAGAGCAAAAACGTGTGACAGCCAAGTTACACGAACTGACTGAGAACATAACACATATTTGGTGCAAAAAAGTACCCCTATGATATAAACTTGGGAAGAACGACCACCATCAGCAAAGCAACTACAAAAAAATTCTGGTCAAAACAACGTTCTACTCCAAAATAGGATGGATCACACTACAATGTCGGTAGAGGTTTACTTAAAAACAGAACTTTTATACGGAAAGGGGGAAAGGGGAAAATGGTTTGAGACAAGATGGATTTCACAGCCAAATGGCCTCTTTTCACGATGCATTCATGTGCACCCAATAAAATATTTAAGGAAAATTGAGGCAGTTAGTTCATTCTCGCACTCTCTCTTTCTCTCGCTGTTTCTAACGCAAGCTTTCATTCGTTCTGCAAAACAGCATTTTGTACTACCGTCGGCACTGCTGTTCACCCACTTTTTTTCTTCTTTCCTATTTGCACATACATGACCATGAGGCTAGTTTGCTGTTATTATGTATATTTCTTGCTGCTGCAACAACGATAAAGGTTGAATGCAAGCCAACCATGTCAGCAGCCCAGCCTCTTCCTTTTCTCTTTTGCCAGCAGAGGGGCCAACACCATATAACGTGCCGAGTATTATAGTACACCACTATCAAAATACATTTTAGGTAAAATGAGAAAAAAAGCAAAAAGGGGAAATGAAGAAAAATAGTTGTGAGTTTCTCTTCTGCTTGACTACAACGCGGTGAAAACGCTTACTCACCATTGTCCTCTGTTCCGTTTATTCTCAATTCTCTTTTAAGGATACTACATACACGCTGCTGTAGCGTAACCTAGAAATTCGCTTTTTATACTATCTTCTCTCTCTCTCTCTCCCTGTTCATTCCTAATAGGTATTTAAAGAACACATTATCGTTGCTATCGTTGATGGCGATTGTGCTGGTTAATAAGACTTTATTTTCCTTTTTTTAGACACACGACTAACTACCACTTTGTACACATTTTTCTCGACAATGTGGGTCACACAAGGAGGAAACCGATTTTTCTTTTTCGAACAATCCCCCCACCCCCTCTCTTTCCATCTTCAATAGCCCTCGCTTATGATTACGGTGAAATCAGTGAAACACTGAGCTCGAAAATCAAAACAAAATGTCCCTTGTACTATTTCCAAAACAATCACTCTGCACTCTCTCCACAACACCCATAGGCATTTTTATTCTTTTTCCCATGGAAACACGCTACATCTTTTATCTCCATCTCTCCATCTTTTACAAAGCTTTTAACATTTACTCCTGGTCCGCTACAAAGACAGCAGTTGCGAAGAGAGAAAAAAATGTGAAAAGTAAGTGGTGGCATTACAAAAAAGCTTTGAACGACACACACACACACAGTGAGAGGAAAGTACGTAAAGATGAGTATAAAGATATGGGATGAGCTATGTTTATAGACAGCTACTTCTTTTTACCTAAAAGTGGAAACAGCTACCTCAGAAAATGGCGTTACTCTACAAAAAATGTAACAACAGCACTTATTCATATTCATTACTTGTCAAGTCACCACTACTGCACAAACATTACTTTTATTACTGCTGCTTTTGCGACAAAAATTCAACATTCTCCCACTCTCCTCTCTATCACTCTCTTCCTACTCGATACTCCCCCACCACCAGGGTGGCATCAACATTGTCACCGCATACACACATATATACACACACACACCATCTTCTCCGCCAACAACAATAACCCCTTTGGAAAAAACCGCCAGAAAAGCAAAACCAGCAGCGGCAATAGTAGTTTTACTAACATTAACAATTTCACAAAAAAAGTTTTTTCATTTTTCCTGAAAATTATAGTTATCTCATGTACTTATGTACTACGTGGGAACAACTTGAGCACACATTACTGCGTTATCATCATTACAATCTCTGTACTTTGCGTCGTTGTTACTGATATGTTTTCTTTCAAAATGAGCCGACCAGCAAAACTTTTTTCTTCCTTATGAGACGGGTTATTATTGTTGTCGCATTTTATTCCTTTATCGTGGCACACACATTTGCACGTAGACATGCTGTATTACTAGGTACAAGCCGGATTTTACCACCGAGAGAGAGAGTTGGCGTATCATTACGCAGAGGTACATTTTTTCTGTTGGGTTTTGGGGTATATCTACGGAATATACGGGATTTTTTTGTGATTTTCACTAGCAGATGCAGATGAGGATGAGCAAGACGAGTTGTTGTCGTTGCCATTGAATACGAAATAAAACCGAGTGCTAGACTCTTTCCTCTTAAAAACTTGCAAAAAATACATTATTGTACATTATTATTATTATTCATGTCATTGAACACGAAATAAAACCGAGTGCTAGACTCTTTCCTCTTAAAAACTTGCAAAAAATACATTATTGTACATTATTATTATTATTCTACGCAAATTCAAAAGCACCTTCAATAAAAGGTTTTGGTTTGGATGTTGTGTTTTTGCTGTAGAAATGAACCTTTTACACAAATTATGTACATACATATCAAAACTGCTACATAATATGCAAACTTGCAGGAACGTCGCATGGTTGCTGCTTTAGTTTTCTCTCCCTTTGGAAGAAATGTGAAACTAGAATTTAACATGAAAGCAAGGAAGTGGGCCGAGAATCAAACCAAGATTGGAACAAAAGTGGAAAGTAATTTTGACGTGATATGTGTAGCATTTCTGCCATTTATACATTCCTCTACTTTTCCTCTTCTATTTTTTCTTTTACTTGCAAACGGAACAGCACAAAAGGAAGAAAAAAATGTCTATTAAAAGCATCCGATTTTCTGGCTGCTCTTTTTGTCTCTCTCCCTCTATCTCTTCCTAAATTTTCTTACACCCCCCACACTCTACAACAGCAGCAGTAGTGTCGCATTGCACTGTTGTTTTTGTGTGAATTCTTTTGCAATCGTACACTTTTTTCGCTGCCATTGCTCTCTAGCTGTGCGACACATCAGGAAAAAAGCTTTGGCTCCTCTTCTTCTCGTCCCTGCTCCCACATTCTTCCATTTTTTGTTGCGGGTGACATTATTAAAAGATTTTTTTCTTGTTCATTCACTTTCTCTATTTTACTTTCCAACATGTACACTCTACGTACCTATATAAATCCAGAGAGAAAATGTACGTTAACGAAGAAGAGAAGGAGAGACATCCCAAGTTAAGTAAATGGGTTCTCTTTAAAAGGTGCAACATATTCACGTATTTTCTTATAAGAAGACAGATAATATTCCTACGAGAGGAACACTTAGAATATCCTCGTCGTCGTCATATCGACGGTGGTGGTTGTCGTCAGTTTCGGAATTATTACTGTAGTGGAGTACTACATAATAGTAATGTGTTTTTACTTCTCCCGACAACCACGACGACATCAGCGGCTGCCAGCCAGAAGAAGGAAACAAAGAAGCAACAAAAGAAAAGGTGATTCTTGCTACGTTTCTTTCGACATTACATTTTTTACTTACGTTGCTTTACATTACGTTATTGCCCAGATAATGGCAGTCCTGAGAGCTCTCTGCAAGAGCAAGAAAGTTGAAAGTTTCTCTCTGTTGGAAAATGTAAAGGTCCCTTTAGTATGGATGTAATGTCTTTCATTGCTGTACTAGTACGACTGCAGTTTCTTCGCTATTTTTTGTATAAGATGGACGAAAAACGAGGCTTCAAAACAGAAGAAGAACAAGAGGAAGAAAAAGAAACAATACTTTTTTTTACTTTTTATATGCAAACTTGGTAGAGGTCCTATTTATCTGGCGATTTTTTCAATGATATCAAACACCTATATATACTACCCTGTCGCTGATATAGTGTGCACTTGTACGTACAACTTGCAGTAAACTCACAGTGGTAATATTAAATGTACAGCTTTTCCCTGCAGTTTTGTACGACTCTCGTGTTTGCCCAGCCTTTGTGAAGAGAACACGCTCGACCATTTTTCGCTTTTACTACTTCTACTACTGCACTGCTGTTGACATTATTTGTACGACTCTAACGTGTTAATGGTAACATTACAACTTTTGCTGAGAAGAATCAGAGGAAGATTACTTTTTAAAATAGAGTCGCAAAAACTTTCGGTTTCTCTCTCTCTCTCTCTCTCTCTCTCTCTCTCTCTCTTTAGTACACAATGTCGTTAAAGGAGTGTCAACGTATTTTTAACGAAGCGGCGGAATAGTGCGTGTATGTATCTGTTCCTGGCGAACAGCGCGCAGAGTATATAGATCTGTTCAGAATGTGTGCATTGTTCAAGCTGTTCGTAAAGAAAGAAAATGGGCAGTGATACGAGAACGGATGGTAACACAACGCCTGACATTTATGGCTACCAACTTGCCATTCGTATTCACAATATTACCGTCGTAGTTTTCATTATGACCTCTCGTTCAAAGAATGCCTTATCTTGGCTACATGCTAAAAATTTGAAGGTAGGCCATCAATTTAGGTATTCCCTTCCGTCCACCGCCATTATTGAGTATTTTACCGTTTGAGTCTAGCGTGGCAACAGTCGTCAGTATCTTAATGGGATTCGAGTGAGTGCCAAGAACAGTTGTAACGGGGGCGTGTTGTTAAATCATGTCCTGGAGGGGACAAGGCACTAATGGTATTGGGTATTCAGAAGAAGAAATCTTGCAGTGCTGTACCCACTAACCACAAAAGATTTAAATTTTGTAATTCTTAAAATTTAAACAGCAGCCGCCTTTTGTGGAGGGGATGAAAGAGTCCAGGTAATTGAATTTTACTTCCTGCTAAACAAAACTTATAATTAAATTTCTGCAGAAAACATTACTTTTCCGAGAAGGGGTCCCTCTTCTATCCAAAAGAGCCTTAGTGATTGTATATATTTGCATGCATGACTGGAAATTGCAGGATAAGTACGGGGGGTATGGAACATCGGGCCTTTAATGCTGCAAAAGAGAATTTTATGGAGCCCCCTGAAGCACGCATTCTTTTACCATTTCGGAGTTTGATCATGCAGAGATTTTATGTATGTTGTTGGCTACAGCGTGTTTCAGGAAAGCACTTACACACATACCTACACGCTTTCCACGCGTATCCATACACGGAACGTAATAATAGAGCAACTGACTATGAGTGCTTTCTTCCAGCAACTTTCACAACGCAGACACTGAATTAAATTGGATGTTACATACATAAATAATTCTGAATACAGATCCAATATCAAAGTTATTCCATAAAAACACAGGAAGATGCTAGCTTTTTAATACAAAACCTCACTACCTCCACCACCACCGCACCAGTCCCAATTTAACTTTTCTCCGGACAGATGTGGTCCTCCCTCTTAAATGGGCTATGAGGACTTTCACCAAAAATGTAACCTCCTACCACACCAACGAACCTAGTTTGTACCTACCAGGGAAGATCTCGGCAAGTGTCTTCTTTCTCCTAGTCACTAGTCGATAGACACATATACAGTTCCGGAATAAAGCTCGACTAAGCATGGCATGTGTGTTTTGCTATTGAGAGTGTTTCTGTCCACCGTACATTTACAGATACGAGGTTATATTAAAAGTGTGTATGTATTTTTGATATAATGTAGATGCCTGTTTCACCCTCTTGTTGTACATGCATATAATAGCCCATTTCACTACAGATTGGTCTCAGTTGAGACATTTTTATTGGAATATAGGTCAAAGCAAAATAGTGCTGGCAGGCACAAAACACTACTCGCACTTTTACCACCACTCAGCAGTCAGTACAAGCACGCTACTGCTTCTCGCAGTAGCAACACTGTACCATAACGAACTGTATAGCACAGCAGCGGAACAGCTGTAAAATAAAAGGACAAGGGAAAATAAGGAAGACGTCCGTCCACTAGTAAGACAATAAATGGAAGGGGGAAGGGGAGACGAAAGTGGAATAAAAAAGTTGGATAATGGCATGAAAGGGAATCGGAGAGAACAAAGAAAGAGAGAGTGTGTATACAAAAAAGGACAAATAGTAATTTCCAATGCTGCTCCTTACCAAATTCCTCTTGTAGTTTTGACTTGGCAAAAGGAGAAAAGCGATATATTTTTCAGAACATGTTGGACAATCTTAACGTGTATAATTTTTTGCACCAACAGACAAGTTGTGTAATAATATGTCTTTTCCTAACCGTTAACCCTATATACAAATCTGTTTTTGTACATATACATCACAAAAATGTATGTCAAGCACACCAACGTAAAGTGGCGGGACAGGGCGCTGATGTGACCAAAGGGAAACAGTATATGTATGCCGGTAGAGGAAAGAGGGGTTAAATTGCATATATATATATCGCTTGCATAATGGGACCAATAATAGCTTGTAAGCAAATCCGCATCGTGTATCGTTCAGCAGAAATGTCTCACACAACAAAACAGACGTGAGCCAGATTTACAGGAATGCTTCCTCCTCGATCCAATAGAATTAACCGGATTGGCGATGGTTGTTTTTTACTGAATGTTTTTGTACCCAAATAACCTACAAAAATTGTCTTCCTTAAAAACAAGGAGGGACAGAACTGTCAACGCCAACGGGTGCTTTCTGGACAATACTTCTCATTAAGAAACACCACTCACGCACGACTGTCCACCACCGACCCATTCTATTGTCGTTCTGTCTTTCTTAACATAATTGGAACAGAGAGAAGATGCTGATGATGACAAGAAGACAATTAAAATGGGAAGACAAGAACACTATTACAACCTTTAGTGCATGACGCGGAAAAAAGTACATTATTTTTGTGTTGACATGTCTCTCTGCAAAAAAGTACCTTTTCTTTGTACGTCGTCATTACATATATGCTTTGCTATTTAATATTCCCGATGTAATGTTTTCTTTCCCATTTGCTTTCCTTCGCTGCCTCATTTTTTGTGTGTATTATGAAAACAGTAAAACAAAAAAGCTTCGACAAGGTTATCTTCCCAATTAGATGTCGCCAGACGAACGTGCTATTCGGTCGACATCCAAGAAATGTGGCAGTAGTGATGGTCTTGTCGAGGAGCAAACTCCCACGTGACTACATAAATTGTCAAAGAAAAGAGAGACAATCAGCCCTATACAAAAATAGTGAACGCAATAAGGACAGAGAAGGAATGGAGAAAATGGGAGCAACCAATTTGTTCAAATTGTCTTACGTACTACGTGCTTGTTTCCTCCACGCTCATCTGCCTAAAGAGTGTCCTTCATAATATGGCTTATTGAAGTATGCTATGTCTAAAGTGGGCGACCACACTGGGACCACTGCCCGTGGCAGTCAGCAGACATACGATATTGCCTGGGACAGTAATACTAATAACGAAATAGAATATTACCCTTGTATGATTCACTTTCTCTTTTTTCATCCGTGTGACCCATCAAGGTTAAAAGTAGGTAAAGGTTTAGCGGGTCTCCACTTCTTGGTTTTGGATGTTCTTATCAGACGTTCGGTGGGCAATAATCAATATTTTGTTTGACGTTTTTTCTAACATGCCTTGTCATTTTCAAGGAGATCAAAGGAGAAAAAATTCGCAGTATGCGCTTTTATACAGTGTGGTTGATTATAAGTACCATAGGACAAGGTCTTATCTCGTGTCTGGCCACAACTTACTACAAGGGACGCGGTATCGTCATAATACCGTGATATTGATCAACATCACGATAAAAACACATACCGTCTTTAACTCTGGCATGACAAGTTGGGTAGCAGTAAAGTATGTCTTGTAAACACACTCCTAAAAAGGACCACTAAAACCAAACAAAAAAGTCCCTCCGGCAAAGTGTGTACTTTCATCCCAACTCATAAAACAAACCACATCACATTTTTGAACCGCTTCTCCATGAAATGTCGTAGCACTTCTGATAGTAGTAGTAGCAGTACCCGACGTCCGGTTTTGATATATGATGAGTTTCGTTCTTTTGACGATGTTGTCATTTTTTCTCTCCCGTCCATACATTTGCAGTTTTTCGTAAAAAGCACCCAGCACAAAATAAAACTTTTCTAACGGAAAATCATTCCCGGGAAAATTGTGAAGGATAAAAAGAAGTGTATTACTATTGCATATCCCTATATCCCCATATATCTGCATACCACTTGCCTGGCCCAACTTCGTTATTGTTTTTCTTTTGCCTTGAAAAGCACCAAAGAGCACTGTTTTCGCCAAGAAGAAGAAGGGAAACGTCTTGGACCAACCACCATGTACCACCACATGCCGTGCCACATCAATATAAATAGAGACGAAGAGAAAGAAAGAGTTACATAAACATAAGCATAAGTACTACTACTACTGCCACTACTATTGTGCTACAGGAGAAACTTTTTGCATCTCTTATACCCGCACTTTGTTTTACGTTCCACATTTTTTCTCGTTTGCTAGAACAAAGCAGCCACACAGTCATTCACTACCAAGTACACTTTTCTATATCATCGTCATCATCATCGCATCATATCACATTACCTACCTAAATGGGGTTGCTTGTCTCCCAAGAAAAACATACACACTGAACATTCGCCATTTTTAGTGTCAATGCACACACAGATACACAGGCACAGCATAGTTGTATCTGGCAGAGAGAAATCCAGTGACCTACTAAACTGAACGATACGATGGTACTGACGACGTTGAAGAAAAGAAAAAAGATGGCTCAATAAGATGATAATGTCCATACAAGTGTGTGTGTGCATAGTAGTGGTGCTCTCCCAAACCACTCGATTTTCCTGGAGATTTTTTGAGGAATTCGTACATCCCGCCAGTGGTAGACACATTACCTATTGGGATAACGTCTGCCACTGAAAAAAGTGTGATGTACCCGAGTAGTACATTGAGTGTTTTTCAGGCGATATTGGCAGAGAATAAAGATGGAGAGATGATGACGATGTCTTTCGAGATAGCTTTTTGGGTACCATTTTCCCAAGTGCGCGAAGGCAATCTCCCTATTTGGCGGTCGTTTACTGCAGACTTTTGTCGTTGATTGTGTGTGAGAGAGAATGTGTGTGTGTACTTTTGAAAAGAAACGAGCAAAAAGAAAAAAAAACAGTTTTTAAAGCAACAACAGAGAGAGAGGGAGAGAGAAAGAGAGAGAGAAAGGTTTGCTGTCACTTGCATACGAGCAGGCACTACCTCTACCCAAGTAATTCCACCGCTGCAGGAACGTTTGCCGTTTTTGTGAAAGGAGGTGAAAGTAGACATATATACTTTAGTAGATATACATAATAATATGCTTTCTCCTAGTATATTTAGCAAATATTAAAGTGAATACATCCGCATTTTGCATCAATTTATGAAAGCATTCTCTCTTTCTTTAGCCTCGTTTAGCAAACTTGTGCGGATGCACGTTGAATATACAAAATATTTTGCTCAAGGTGAAATAGAATGTATAATTTTGCTTTGTATAAAAAGCTGCTGTCAATCTTCATGATTTTTTGCTTCATTTTAACCTGCGGGATCATGATAAAAAATATACATTTTCGTGCTAAAGCTTCATAACCCTAATAAACAGGTAATATTGGGAATTTGTAGCAACAAACAGATTACAACAGCAGCAAAAGCATAATACACCCGTTTACATCACAAAACGTCACTCAATGCCCGTAATTTGGGAGAAAACGAAGAAAAAAATCAATTTAAATATGATTTTGGTAACAAAGAAAACAAAAAGGTAGGTACACAAAGAAACAGAAATCTGGCACAAAAAGGTCGAGAAACTGCCTACTTTGTTGTGGAAAAAGCCTTTTGATCACCTCTTGTTATCAAAAACACCCAAAGCAATTTGTGTGCAGATATTTTCCAGGAAACAATTATTTTTTTCTTGCTAACAGAAACACTGCCTATTTGCAAAGAACATTCGCGAACTGAATGAACAATTTTACTATTTTCCCTTCCAAGGATTATTTGCACACAACCTTCCAGGAAAACAAATATTTCGATTATATAATCAAAATCCTCGTTTCCACATGTAAGGTGCCTGTCTACTTTTCCTATGATACCTTCAAGGCTGCTGATGACAAAGTGTTATTTGGAACGTTGGTGTTATCAAGGTAATCGAGTGACACATTTAAGTGCGTGTGGAGCGAGAGAAAAATACGCTAGAATTGAGTGGAAAAAACAAGGATGGTTAAAAAACACAATAGCAGAGAAAAATTTCAATGCACTCATTTGTTTCTCTTCCCTGCTGACTTTTTCATCGTCCCTTGATGGCATACCAAGTGAAAAGAAGCCAGCAACGAGAGTGAAATGACCTTATAAGTAGGTTGTTTCTCTGTGGATGGATATTGAATAGAGTTCAATGCAATCCCATTCCTTTTTACGTTCTTCCCGTCTCCTGATCCCCTTTACAACCCTGTTTATCGGGGATTGTGTTCTGCGTATTTTTTCCTTTTCTGGTGGTTTGAATGTACAGAACAAAAGCATAATAACCGTTTGGCTGAGAAGTGGTAATGCTAGTACCATCTTCCGAAAATGAAGTGCAAACGAGGTCAATGAAACGAAGCATCTGCTTGAAAAGTTTTTGCGTTGCAAAAAAATAACCGTTGATATTGCAAAATTTTATGTTTAGTAGGAGCAGTAGTAGTCACAGATAACTTATTTAGGTGTGTAGATTGAGATGAAGTGTGTCTGTGAGCGAAGTGAGTGTAGGTCGCGTTTGGATGTGTGTGTGTGTGGGTAATACTGGGGGTGTGCATATATGAATATGTACGGCTTTGAAGTGAGAAGGAATCGAGAAAAAATTTGATTTGAAGAGATGAACAATAAAGAGTGTTCTCAAAAGAGAAAGAAAAGTTGATCAAATTTCTTTGCAAATTTTCAAGATGCGGTATACCCGTTCGTTATAAAAGAAAGTTACAAGTATGTTGTGCATATGGCGGACGCAATTTAGAAAGGAGTCTATAGTTCTCTCACAGCAGCAGTAGCAGCTAGCCTTTTCCTGTTATTGCCGTTGGGAAATATTATGAGTAAGTTGACTCTTAGATGTGCAGAAGGGAATTTCTGAAAGAAAATGCAAGTACAGACAGCCAACAACTAAATAGAGACTTTTGTTACAAAAGAGGGAGATGTATACAATACTGAACGAAGTTAAATGAGGAAGGAGTGGGAGACTGAACAATACTGCTAGTGGAAAGAAAGAGGGCAGATCAAATAAACTTTATTTGCTAGCGTATTACGTACATTGAACGCGGATCCACACAAAGTAATAGAATCTTCTTTTGAAAGGAAAAAAAAAACATTGAAAAGAAATTTTATATAATTGTGTATCAGTAATAATTGTTGGGAGAATAGAAGAGTTAAAGTGGAGAATCACGTATGCGGAAATGAGCTTGAAAAGTTTCATATCAGATGACGCTGGAAACGAGATTGCGCACGAACGGCATTACGGATTTCAGTGGGTTCAATGGCCTTTAGTAAGGTGAGATGTCATCGGCATTGAGTAGAAATGGCAGCACACCTGTCAAAATTTTAAAAGAAATCCAAAAAACCAGGTTGGTACCGTGTTTTCCGGGAACACCGATTTCATACATACCAAATGGACAA
>JAHZNE010002358.1:0-27491 GCA_027744055.1 Callyntrura sp. NNG-2020
TCTAAAATCCCAGTATTAGCTCATAAGCTCCACTCTCTTTACTAGTACACTCCCCAGTAGCGTTCCATGAAAAGTTTTTAAAGGGGATTAGTGAAAAAGGATTAGTGTGTGGATGTGAGAGAGTGCAAGAGAGGGAGAGGAGAAAATAAAACGAGTGCTTTCTGCGTGGGAGCGGAAGAATGGGCAAGTTAAGTGCATGGAGTAATCGTTCCAGTGGTTTTCCTACTTACTGTATATCACTCCCATTCAATAAATTATATATATATATATGTTGCTATGTATCTCTATATACTATTCCAATCACATACTAGATTTGGTCGGCTTCCATTGTTCTTGGTTTTTACTTTGAAATTACTCAGAATACTGGGAAAGGAAGCTAGTTGTATTTACGATTAGTCTACTGTTAGCCACATAGAAGCAGTTATTGAAACTGGAAAGGAAAACTAAATTACTTAAAACGATAATGATGATGATGATACTCGGACTCGGACGACAAAAGGGATCATTTATGTACCAAAAGAAGAGCTTAGTCGTGACTAGTCTGGGTCGGTTTTCATGGCACAAATAAAGTTCGTGTCAATGCTTTCCTAATGTAAGATTATCTCGTAAAAGCGGCAAAGGAGCGACAAGCAGAGAAACATTCAAAATGGACCTACAGGATAAAATGCTAAAAATGACTGAAGTGACCGAATGGAAATCAATGTATATAGTGTACAGCTTTTTAACAAAATATCGTTATATTATGTCTTTATTATTTCTCGGTATTGTTGCTAGACCATTCGGTTTCATCACCGCAATCCCGTTCCATTACAGCTTTTTTGAAACCCACCGATGCAGCTCGCTGTTGAAATGCGACCCCTTCAGGAGTGTGTCTACTCATTCCGTCAAAAATGGTTGCCAATCTCTGTGTTGTTCCCAGTCCCATGCTTTCCACCGCTTGATTTATCATTTGCTTCTGGAACCATAGTTGATTGCTAGGAACCGTGATTACGCGGGATACGAACTCCTCTACGGTTTCGTCCAACTCTTCGGAAGTTGGCAGACTTTCACCAATGAGTCCAATCGAAGCGGCTTTTTCACCTGAGAGAATTTCTCCTGAGAAAAGAATCCGCTTGGCACGTTCCATTCCCACTCGATAAAACCAGAATGCTGTGGTCGGACAGCCCCACACGCGACCTACATGCAAAATAGGAATACAAAATGTTTATTAAGAAAACATTTGGATGCTGAAGGAAACGTTTACTCCATGGAATAAGGTTTTCATATGCACATATGTATTACTTGGTGGATAGCCGATTCTAGCGGTATCTTCGGTGAACGTTACATCACAAGCTAATGCAATATCGCTTCCCCCACCGATCGCCACATTTTTTATTTTTGCTACCACAGGTTTGGTGCTCCGCCAGATTTCCATGAAACAACTCGTGCATTGGCTCATAAATCTGTAAAGTGAAGAGAGAAGATTAGATAGCCAAAGTGCGAGATCCATTTACTCAATTTTCCATTTACTCAAACGTACGAGAAAATTCTGTCACATCATGCATGAGACTAGGACTGACCTATAATCTATAAGTGGGCACCATGGCATCTTTTGATTCCCTATCATTTCTCCTCTTTCTCCCTCCGAAAACAACTTCAAATCATATCCCGAGCAAAACGTGTCTCCAGCTCCGTACAACAAAATTACTTTGACCGCATCGTCGAAATTGGCCAGTTTTATGGCTCGTTCAACCTCCAACGGCATTTTGTGATCTATCGCGTTCAATACAGAGGGTCGATTCAACATCAAGTGCGCCACACGCCCTTTATTTTCTGTAAAGTACTTCACACTTTGAAAGTTTTCCCCACTAACATCATCAACAAAGATACTGGCTCCCCTGCTTTTATTTTCTGAGTTGGAACTAAACGCTCGCCTGGGAACATTGTTATCGTTACTTTTATTATTATTGCTTCTGCAAAGCAAGTAAATGATGCTGCTACTTTCCCGACGATGACAACAACGGCGGCAGTAGTGGGAAGTGAACGGTGAAATGAGATTTTGGAATAACATTCTTCCCCTCTTTGTTGTTCTCCCTACCAAAGATGGAGTAGACGTATAGGTGTTAACGGTATGAAAGCAGTGGATTGTGTATTATAAAAAGCTAGAAATTCCTTTTGTGCTGTCCGGTAATCGAATATATTCAGATTTTAAAAGCAAAATACATGTAACTTTTTACTACTCTATTTTACTGTCTGAACATTTTCAAATCTGGCTGGCATGGCAGTGATACGGGTAGTAGGATAATATTGTTTATCTTCATCCACATAATCATAAACACAGCAGACGGACTAGTATCTGTTCCAAAAAATGAAATCAGGATTTTCCCAATTTGTATCACCACCACCAATGTAGGCTGTAAGTCTGTAAGGAATGTAACAAGGAACATTGATGGATTTTTGGCACACACAGCAGCTCACGTAAAAACGGTTTATTTTTTGAAAAAGTGGTTGACGGTTGAGGAGTTGAACATGAAATATTTTCCGCAGCGTACTCTCATTTCTCTTTTGTTTATTATGCTTAAAAACCCTTTAGTTTGCTTTGGCTTGCTATCGTTTTTTGTCTTGAGCGACGACAACGGAGCGGATGATGATATGAAACAACAAACGGAAAGGGTGATCCAAAAAATCACATAACCGCAAACACTGTATCCTGTTTCGTGATATATCTGCTGTAGCACTGTGTAAGCAAACGGAAGAAAGTTTTATCCTATACAAACAGGAGAAGAAACTTTTCTTTTTATACAAATGTCAGAAGTCGTTGTTGTAAGAGGTTTGAAACTTTTTCACTGTCAATAAACTGCAATCCTCTTTATACAGTTTTCGGCAACGATACTCAGACAGTTTATATTTTACATGTGTCAATTCATTTCGACTTTTGAATTTGTTTGGATTTGCAAATATATAATATAATGTATACGGATTTATAAGGATCGTGGTAACTTATCAGCAAGGAATTTTTGCAGTCAATGTTTACTTTCTTTCATTCGATAAATATAATATTTCTAATGAATATATGACGTAGGTAAAGGATAACAAATTGGTAAAATTGCTAAATTAAAAAAGTAATTTTAAGAAAATGTGGCTATGACTACAATAGTCTCTTGTGAAATTATGGAAATCGTGTAAAAATGATAAAAGATTTGATTTATTATGTTGATTCAAAGAAATGACTAGCACTTGCGATTAATCTTCAACACAACACAGTTTGTGCTTTAAGATTGTTGTATGCCACTCACATTTAAGAGAAATTGATGCAAAGCAAAACTGAAATTTGATAACAAAAATCTTACAATTAGACTGCTTATAATGATGTAGTAGTCGTATAATGATTACACTTTTTGCTAAATATGTACATGTACATAACGAAAGAAAACACTTTGCCTTGTCAACAAGTTCACTTAACTCAGCATATCATGTAGTCTTTGAAGAAAGATTTCAAGTCCAGATGTTTCATCCGTCATTCATGTGCATATATACATCTGTTATTTATAAAATCATGGACATTACACTATTACTTACACAGCACTACTGTCAAAACCAAGGGGAATAGATAAACTGGTGTGCGAAACGGTATTATGAAGAAGTAAATAATATGTGAATTGAAAATGCTACTTAAGATATCATTATACTAATACCATAAGACCGACTGTAGGATTCCGCCCGGAATAAAGAACTCATGGATGTAAATGATATGTCATTCAAAAGACCCTTCCAAGTGGAGCATATTTGGACTTTTCGAATTTTTAAATTCTGCTTTATGGGGCATTGCGGGAGAACAAAATTTCCCCTATATTACATGTTTGCAACTTTGATACTCATGGTTTCTTCGTAGAACTCCCTCAATTTTCATCATACTGCTATCTATGAGTCATATTGTCATATATCATTGGAAAGCCCATCGTTCATAGATATGCAATAAGGTTTTTGTTTACCAAATTTCATCACTGTGGGAATTGGGATGCTATTACATAAACTTTACACAACTGCTGCATCAAAATTTTGAGGTAATGTCCTCGCAACATGCATTGATTTAATAAATAAACACCGGGGGTGTGGGGGGCGGAGCCCCCCATATAATATAAAATTAAATATGTGCTATCAGTGCCAAAGTGCTATGGAATGAAAGCATTGTTTTGTTTAATTAATATACTTATTCATTTACTAAGTATTTAAACGAGAGGTTTGGGGAGCGGAGCACACCATATACACAAAAATTACATCTGTGCTTTCAGTGATAAACTACCATGGAACGGAAACAATATTTTCTTTAATTAATATATTTGTTTCTTTACTATACATTTAGACGGGGGTGTGAGGGAGGGGCGGAGCCGCCCATATAAACAAAAATGAAATAATCGCGTGATTATTTCATTTTGCCACGGCAAACGTCTGATTTTCCACGGCCAAAAGATGCTAAATTTTGACGATTTGAAATCTGCTTTTGTTTACTGTTACTCGGTAACAGATTCTGTTACTTTTGATTTTACTAAATCGTTAAATTACTTCTTTTATAGAGTGAATTGTTATTGTATCCCCACGCTTGTATTTAACCACTTAAAACTAGAAAAAAGTGAGGGATACAAAATTAAGCCACCCGAGATACAAAATTGAGCCGCTTTCCTGGTGACTTACTATTGTATCTTGATTAGTAACTGAACGACCAGCAGGGTACAGTTTTTTGTACAACCGTACAATATCAAATTTGTCCTAGCATCTTCGCTGATAAAGAATTTGTTTATATGGGATCAATGGGATGCGTAGCATTTAAGTATTATGCATATTACGAACACAAATGATCGTATTGATGGTTTACTACATGACTACATGTATTCAATTTTATAAATGCACCTATAGTAAAAGGTGACAGTAAATTGATAAAATAACACCTTGTTATCCGGTTTCCTATTTTTATAGTATATTTTTGAGCTTATGAATTATATTTTACAAAAATACTTGCATAGCAGTACACAAAAAATTGAAGTATTAAAAGGTATTTTTTTTAAATCCAATAATTTTTACGACTTAGCAAGAGCATGATTTATTTTGTTTATTTTGTGTTTGTTGCTCTTGTTCACGAAGTCGTATTCGACTTTCCCGATCCTGTTCCGGACTACGGTATTCTATCTGTTTATCTTCAACTCTTTGTAGTACTTCCACTGTTAAAGCACGGAACGCTGCTTCTAAATTATAATGGTTCCTATGAAGTAGGCATGTCTCCAAAATTTGCATTTGTAAAAGTTGGTGTACCAAACAACTAAAAAAAATACGATGTTTTTCATTAAACAAGTGGCTTAAAAACACACCTGATTCTCGTTCTCATAATAAATGACGCTGTAGAAGAGTTGCTCTGTGACGTGATTAGGGGTGTCTTTAAAGAATTTCGTGGTGCACACGTACAAGTGGGACCTGTTTATGTAATAATGCGTATAACCATGCATCAGGGTCTGACATGATGGGATGATGTTTATTAAGAGATGAAGTCTCTTATTATCAACGAAAACCATTCAAGAGACGTTTGTACCTATGTATGTATGTATGTATGTATGTATCATCCGTAAACAAATTCACCATGTGAACTGAGTTGTAATGCTCTAATGCTATAAACTTCTGCATAAAAATGTTCTTATCTTTTTCAGCAGTACATAATACGAATTGCAGTATGTGAGTACTGTATGGCCTTTGTGTATGCGAATTGAATAAGTGATCCAGTTATTTGCATCAGCGAATCACCATCAGTATACGCCAACCGAACCACCACAACAAATCTAGGCGCACGTTCGCTGATCTTGGATGTCCAGATATGCTTTGTTGTTGTAGCATGCCGTATGACTGTGCATATGACCGTATGAGTCATCATAGCCATGGCTTCAAAACATGCTATAACTCAAACTTCTATTGTCCGATGCTCACGTAGACATATTAATTAAATTATACGATAATGCTCATTTTGGCGTTTTATGTATTTTTTTTATTGTAAGGAATAAAAATGTTTGACTACAACAATGCTCAAAAGAGTATTAACTACAGACGAGAGTTCTCATCTCTTGACAATAATCCGGCAAAAGTTGGTAATGTAAAATGTAAAGTAATATCAGCTTGCAAGCGCATTTGATCACGAAGCATACATAGCAAGGAAAGCAAATTCACCAAAGTAAAGGGCTATAATTGGACTGTCCCTATTTCCTGAAACAACCAGAGTAAGTCCACAAAAAGATCACAGATATTACAACTTCTTAACTACCTAATGCGTACATAACAATATATTTTCTAAGAAAAACGTTTGGAGATGTGTTTATGAGTTTAGTTTTAATTATAATGTGTTTTGTTGGAAAAGGCATCTCTAGAGGCAGTAACGTGGAATGTACTGCATAGCGGCTTGTTTTTATTTCTCTAAGCTTTATCGTCAACTGCATATCAGTTTCTGAAGCAGCTAAAGGCAGAAAGTCTAACAAATACACGAGTCGTTTTCATTATCGTCAGAAGAACGATTACGGTAGTAAAAGTCGCTGTAATTGGAAGGACTGCGGCTGGGAAGTTGTAGACGACAACCGGAGGATGAGATAGAAGGTGGCCGGTTGCCATCCATGTCAAAGTCATTGGTATTCATTATCAGGTACTCCATTATTTCTCCGACGAGACAACGAAATGCGGCTTCCACGTTGTTTGACTCTTTCGCAGAGGTTTCAAAAAACGATAAACCAAGCGCAGTGGCGAGTGCCTAAAACAAATTATGGGTATAGTGGGGAACATTACTTAATGGAAACGCTCTCATTAAAAAGCAATTAGTTGCTCAGAGAAACTTACACGTCCTTGGTCAGTGGTAACTTGTCGATTTTCTGCGGGTTCATCTATTTTATTACCTACGAGTATCTTTACCGCTCCCGGTAGACCAGACATGTCGACGAATTGCATCCAATCCATTATTTCGTTGAAGGTTTCACCTTGGGTTACATCATACACGAGAAGAACCCCATTTGCGTTCCGAACAAAATTGTGAGCGATGGAACGGAACTTTTCTTGCCCGACTGTATCCCACTTTTTAATGATATTTTACAGAGTTAGATACATTTACAGTTTCAGTTTCGATTATTATTCAAATTATAACGCAGTTTACAATACGTACAATGTTTAACTTGACGACTTTTTCGCCCATTTCAATTGTCTTGAAACACATATCACATCCTGTGGTTGCAGTCATATCACAATGAAATACTCCGGTCTATATGATGTTTTTTTACAAATTATTAATGCTTTAAAATGGCTAAATGAGAGCATACAGTAGGATGTCATGAGGTGCACTTAAATATAAATTAAAATGACTTACAGCAAACCGTTTTAATAGGCACGACTTGCCGACGGCTGAGCTTCCCAAAAGAACTATTTTAAAAGTGTAATCTCTAAAATGAAATTTAACAATGAAAAGTTAATTCCAAACATTTTTGTTTTATATTAAATGGGACGAAAAGACAGGTTTTAAATCTATATCTGAAGACTTACGGTTTACGCATCGAAAGGCTGCCGTCATCACTGTAATTTGAGGACGAATCTTGACTGGTTCGTTTACACTTTTCCGTTGCTGATGGATCAATTCCATACAAACGTGTGAGATTTGTTAAACTGAGAGATTCTCGGCACATAGGGCATCTAGATTGAAGTAGCACATATTTTTAGTTTTACCATCAAAGTACTAGAAAATGCTATTTTCTCTGTAACTATCTTATCTTTGTTTCTAAATTTCTAATACTTACGTTTTATGACCGCGGTCAATAATTCGCTTAATGCACGAGTAATGGAAGACATGACCACCTGGCGTACTGACAAACCAATCCTTCCCCTCCGCCTCTACAATCAGTGATCAAATGAGCAATTAACCAATAAATAATTGTTAATATCATTGGATGGGTATTTATCTACTAGCCATTCAGAATCAATCGGCAAATTACTACCTGAGCTGAAATCCAAGCATATAGAGCACTTAAATGAATCCGACCCCATTTTTGCGGCAGGGAAGAACTACACCGAACGCCGTTTTCATTCACTGGATATTAAGGATATTTCTATTCCTTCCAACGTACCATGAACAACAGCAAATTTTCTACGAATAAAATGTCACGATTCAATTCAAATTCACATCATACCTCGATCACTAATAGTCGGAGAACAAACGTTTTGTTTGGTTTTGAGATCAAGCAATATTTTCATGACACTGCGCTGCCACTAATTTTGGAACGTTTAAAAACTTTAAATTTTAACAAATTGAGTAAAATTTGTAAAAAGCTATATGAACTGTCAACAACGTAACCGAATTTTCTATTTCATATTTTTGATAATTCCACATATCTTTCCAAATTCGACGATAACTATGACGCTGCACAAGCTACTTTTGTCGGTATGGAACAGGTTTATGTCAATCAATAGAATTGTAGGTACAAAAGTAATTTGTCATAACTTGTTCCCAACCAGCTCTAAAGATTACTCCACGTTGATGCAGAGGCAAACTAGCTTCTTTCAGAGGGATTATTACTAAACCATAACTAACGTGATCCAAAAAAAAATAAATAAAAAATTGGTATGAAAATCAAACATGAAGCTAGTCGAGTATATTATCCATTTTCAGTTTTTGCACACTGTAACAGTAATGCACAAAAATGAAAATTTTTGGTTTACTATTTTTAGGATAAGTGCTACTAGGTCAATATTAGGTAGTTCTACTTAATGATGGTACTCCTAGGGTTGATGATGAGAAAAAAACCGTACATTTCCGTTTTTGTCGAGACAAGATCAAGTGCAAGCTATATACTGCAAAAGCGCATAAATGTTTTATTTCTTTGTGCCGGGTGCATGCATCATCATGCATCCCATATATGTATGTTGATGCGCAAAAACAGAAAAAATTTCTTACAAAAAATTATATAGAGACAAGTCTGCATGCTATATATTAGACATGTACTTTTCCAAACATTTTAAATACACAATACACTCACCGTGGCACCTGGTTTTTTCTTTATCTTGTCGCTCTAACCACTACGACCTGAATGACTATGTGTTTTCGATTAGAAATTGTAAACGAGATATAGCTACTATCTACCTGAGCTGAGTGCATGCTTTTTTGAAACTACGTACATCACATACAGGGACAGGTAAAAATACTTAAAACCGCACTTTGCACTGTTTTGTGTCATAGCAAATATAATCCCACGTTCCGTATACTTTTCCTTAAAAAATACACGTCACTCTCCACTTCCCGTTTTCTTTCGGAAAATTGGCGAAAAATTAAATGAAAAACTTAAAGTACACATGCATGTTGCCCAATTGCCCATTACCATTTTTGTAATAATAGGTTACTTTAAATGCCTTAAATATGAACTGGTGGAAGGAGCAATTTTTGTGTCAGATGTGATTTATTTATCTCGTTTACTAAAAATGACAATGCACGTTATAGTAGAGCACACGCTCGTTCATGAGGTGCTCCTCAGTACCAGTTCAAGACCAATAGCACTGTTGCAATCAATTTATGATTTCATACTCAAGAACAGGACGGCTATTACGCTGTTGTCTCTACTATATCACTAACTACTTTACATAGATATGAATATGGCTGTAGTGATAATCGCCGTTTGCAGTAGCTAAGCAATACAAAAAACTTTCGTCACAGTGTAATTAACTCATTTTTTGTAAAGGTTGAACTTTTAGTCTAAAACGTTCAATGTAACCTGCAGATTACTGACGTGGTTACAGAGACTGCTGTGCAGTTGCGAGTAAAGCGATCAATAAACAGTGAATATGTTAAGTTATTTGTTACGTTAGTATTTAAAGGTAAATTACGATGACACCTATTGTTACACACTTGACACATTCTGCTTTTTCACTTTTCACATTAAAGTTTTCTTTCTGTCAGCTTATTACTATTTAAACCTAACGTTTCCAACCGAGCCATATTACTGTCGACTAGACTGTAAGATGAGATTAAGCAACTAAAGGTCACAATTGTCGTGCAGCAGAAATGCATCTGCACTTTTTTACTGCTAATCCATAGGCATTATTGTGAACCTATAGACGTATGAGTAAAAACACTCCAGGTGGAACTTTGGACACCAAAAAAATTCAATCAATACAACAAATTGTCCGTCTTGTATACACAGCATAAAACCACACTTCTGCTTACCATAAGATTATATATAGCATTAAATGACCCGTTTTTATTATTCAATTCTTGCGCTTACAACGATATAATATTATTATCCCGTGTCACGGCTACTCACCAGAAACTCCGCAGTCTGCACACTACACTGTTGGCAAGTACTAAAACCAAAAGAACAAGATGATAGCATCACGACTGCGCTTTTGTCTTTGTGTGTCAGCAAGATTGAAAAAAAAATTTATGTATCATTATTGAATTGCTTTTCTTTTGTGAAGACTCATTATTGACATAGGTAATGTGATGGTAGTGCACACAAAGTCGACATTTCGTTATGCACAGATACATGGTAAGTAGGTAGATTAGCTTAAATGTAGGTATACGACTGTCTTTCGACAATCATGCCAACCTTATTAGGAGACCAAAATATACTTAATATACACATTACCATTCAGGTAACGCAACGCACCACAGCAGCAACAACGACCTCGTTTTTTATACGCAGTAATATACTTTTTAAACCTACACCGTAAAAACGCTGCACGATTACCTATATAGTGCATGTGAACATATAAATATGAACAGTGCAAATTCACTTACCTACCAAAATTTTCTCAATGGATTAAACAACAACGTTTTCAAAAAATGAAGATAATGTCCCGTGTTAATCTTCAGTGATAACTGATCAAGCTCACATAACAATGTCGTGCTATATTGAGACTTGAGGAGATGCAAGCTGCAAAAGTGCAAACATGGTTGGTGTTGTTGTTCTGCTCCAAAGACACAATGCAGTCTGTTCAGTGCATTGTTCAGCTTGAAAAAGTACCATGCATTTCATTGTTTTCTATCCTTCTTTCATGATTCCCAGTCACAAAGGAAGATATAAGTATAATATTAGGTGTTTATGTGTATAAGGCAGTCTTGTACGCGCTTATAAGAAATATCAAGTTACGATCTTATTATTACTACCCACATTACCTACATTTATGTGCATACATACCCGAGTTTCAAAACAGCTGCTTTTAGTGTAGGAGTGCACCCTCTCCCAGCGTACACGAGTAGGATTCCAAAAATGTACATGATTTTTTTACAATGTGTTCGCAGTAGCAGCAGTAACTGAGGGGGGACAGGGGGAGAACTCTTTACTGTTTAAATGTGGGCTTGGATACGGTGCTGATTGGTATTATCAGCACACACACCTGAGCATTATTCGTCGGAGGAAGGCAGAACAAAGCGCTATGCTGTTGTCTGGCGTTGGTACGCTCTCGCTGTTTTGATGATATTATATTTGTGTTGGGTTATGTTATGTTGCGATTGCGAGCTACCAAAAAGCGTTCGTGCGTAGGTTTGATGTTTTTGTGGCACTGCATTGTCTAATACTACGTGTTTAGATTTTGGATTGAAGTTCAAAAAATTTGTGTAGGTAATAATAATAAGAAAAATTAAAGTAGTCTAGCGAAACAACAGGATCTGGCTGTTCGTGGTATCTTGGTTGCCTGGGCACATGTTTCTGTTAGATTGCAACTTTTGGACATGTATTTCATGCAAATTTCATCCCAGCTTTATCAAGTAGCAAGAGGTGTGTATTAATACATGTAAAGGAGTTTTTCCTAGATAAAAATAGTCTGTTTTACAGATACTTTTTATATGCGCTCTGATAGTCGCAAAATCGTATAATAGAGTTGATGTAAGATGATGATAGGTTAGACGAAAAAATCACGCAAGTAAGCACGGCATGTTGCGTAAATTTTTTTTCTTTCAAAGTCACGCACACGCACAAAATTTCATCATTGTGAGCTAAACAGAACGCGTGTTGTTTCATGTGTATTGTTTTTTTTATATATGCAGCTGGGGATGAAAAATGAGTATTATTTGTAGTAGCTAACGGCACAAATGACAAAAGTATACTAACTAATTGTATTTGCGGCAGGTACCAGACAGAGAGGCATTGGTATTACTGGAGTTTTGTTTTCACGTTGATTTTTTGGCTATGGCGCATTGATGCACGATTGTGATGGTTATTTGTAAATGATATACAGGATCTTTATCTGTGACGACTACGCCCGATGAGTTTAAGCACGAGTGCTCTCAAGGATATATTTGTTGTTGTAGTATCTCCATAGCTGAGGTTGTTATTTCTACAGCAAACATGTTTTACCGACATTCCGAGAAGAGCCAATACTGTAAGTTGTTTAAAGTTCATCCATGAAGGTTACCGGATCTGATGATTTTGATGTATTCTCCATGGCGGGATGTGATGTCCATAACGATCAATACAATTGCTTTAAATGTTAACCTGATTTCAAATGAAGCGCAGCACACCACTGCATTAAACATGGACTTTTCAGCAAAGAATGAATCCTTTTTCATAGAGAAGTTGTTATTATTATCAAAATAACCAACAAAAGACGTAACAGGAATTAAAAAAAGGAATACCTAACCTTAGTAAATATATTTGATTGAAACATGTCAAATTTTAATAAGCATCTTGTTTTAAATAGTTTAATGCGCCCGGTTCGTGGAGTACATAGATTTTATTATTTTATTAGTTATCTGTCAGATATGCCAATTCGTATATCATATGAAAAAATAATATATTTTGATTGGACGTCTTCTTTCGTCCTAAGATTCTAAAGAGGAAAGAAGGCGAGTTTATGCTCTGAGTTTTGAAAGTTGAAACAAAGTATTAGCGTAGGTGATGCAATTCTAAAAAAGCTAGTAGTGTTGTTTGAAATAATTGCAAATTGCAACCTATAAAATACCAAACAAACAAAATACATTTTCTTTTATATCCCCAAATATGTGCTCACCAGGCACGTAGTTACTATAGTGACGTACTTGTCCCGCCCCTCTTGAACAAAGAGTGTCCATGCTAAAAAGTAATAAGGAGATAAGTTTTTTAAAGCTGAGAAAGCTTTCCCCATTTACTATTGCATTGCTACATGTCGACAAAAAGATGTTGCTTGCACTATTGTTGTATGAGTAAAAAACAATGAAGGTAACATTATTCCACAGCAAACTACCACAACGAGACGGATTTAGGATCCAGGTACCTCCCTTGAAGACTATAAATATGTAGAAGTGCAAACATTTTTGAAGCAAAATCGAAAATGTAGGGAACAAGTGGCCATATCACCAAATATGTTGCATTTTTGGGCATAACGATGCCTCTCCCATCACATTACACTATTCTATCTATGATAAACCGTACCATTCGTCACGATGAAAATTCAAACATGCGCAGTGAAAAATATCCGTATAAGTCCTTTTTGAAATAGGGAAGAGAATATGGGACATAATTTTGTAGTTTGCAGAAAACGCACACCCCAATTGACAAGTTTGGTTTGATTTTATATCGTCATAAACCTTTGTTTAGAGAACCTTAGATCTAAAAAAAATTGCACACTCTTATGAATAGGCGTAGCGTATTACTGTGTAACGTTATTATTCTCTCGCAATGCAAAAATACAACCTTCCCACTTCTCAGATATCAAAATCATCAAAATTTACCAAGTTCAAGGTCCTCACATGTGCGAGTCACAACTATCCCAATACTATATTTTCAAAAATTGCAGCATTATTCACATATCTGTCGATTTTTTGTTACCCTAACAACCCTACAGTTCGTATAAATTGTTTTTAGCTCTAAAAAATGCTACAAACTCCATTAGGAAATAATATACCACGTAGCTGCAGCAACGTGTTCGCTTTTTTTACTTATCATCGCATCAAACAATCATGTCACGGTTTATAAAGATTGAAAACGAAAGTTTAAAGATGGATACACATCTAAAATGCGCCTTGTGAAGAAAATAAAAGTTTTGTTTGACACCTGCTAACGAACAAGCAAACTTGTTTTTTAACGAAAAATAGTGCATTTTCAGCTGAAATTACTGACATCAATCGGTCTAGATCTTTTACCCAATAATAGACGAAATATAACAAACCGACTTGAGCTAATGTTGATTGATTACGTATACCCGTCGTAAGGTTTCACATTTAAAACGCTTGAATTTTTCATTTTCAAACAGACAGAAAAATTAAATCCTTGTACCACCATACCCGTAAGCCGTATGTTCATCTAGTGCTCCATTATAGTTTCGTTTCATGGTACTAGTAATATCTCTTCCCATTTTAAACATAAGTAGCTTGAAAGCAGTGTCCAACTTCCGTACTGTTATTTCCCCTAGCAGCAAAAGCAAACTAGCCAAAATACCGATGACTAGAATTATTAAAATGGAAACTACATCCTGAAACGTTGCTGGATCTGCTGACCTCAGTGATTTTTTCTCAGGAGGAATACATCTTAATATATTGTTGGTGTTATAAACTTCATTATTTCGCAAAATCAGTCCCACAGCTTTTAGGTGCATCAGCCTGAAAAGTAATGAAATATTGCTACAGCATTCGATAATATATTTCCACATACATTGTTCAATTATTCATTTGGATGAACGTACATGAAGTTCAGGATTTCCTTAAACTCGGAATTCTTTTTCACAAGCAGAGAACTTTTTGATAAATAAGGTTGGTACAGACGAAAATGACTGACGTGATTACAAATGAAAGCAGCGGAGTAATTTTGATATAGCGCCAACTTATAAAAGAGATCAGCATACGATAAAAATGCTTTTCTTGACGACACAGCAGTACCGTCACCGTCACCCTGAACACTGTGCTTTTTGAATATGTGCGTAACTTCTATTTCATCGGACACCTTTTCTACTTCCTGATGGAGTCCATAGGCTTGGATGAAACCACTCAATAATCCCTGGAAAGGTTGACTGTTCTCATGTATCGTGAATGTAAACCGACTTCCTATTGGCTGGGAGTACAAATCAGCAAAGGACTGGATAGGAATACTGGTAACTGCCAAAGAAGAAACGATGAATGCGGAGTATGCAGTGTACACAATCATGCTCGTTAAAGTGCCAACCAGCAACTTGATACGTAAAGATGAACATCTTGGCTCCAAGTACCACGCTAATAAATGAGTTATCCCGCAATTACGATTATTTGAACAAATGACTTGATTAAATCACAAGTTTACTCATACGCACGCTGCTGTACCCTTTTGGCAGGTGGCACTTAGGCTCCATAAAATAGATTCTTGTACAAAGCGCCTATCAGACCGATTCAGATTAAGAAATCGTCGCATTTTCACAGAGAGAATGATCATTATCCAAACACCAATCAACCCCAACCACAATTTCGTGCTGAAAGGGGCAACCACAAGGTCGCGCAAAGAGTGTGACGGAGGTTGTTTAAAGAAAACGAATGCTCTTGTGTAAAATATTATGTAAAATTATTAGATCGAAGAATTTCATTTGGGGAACTTTGAATACATTATTATCCCTACCGTTATGATCCGCTTTTTATTTTTGAAGTAATAAAGAAACGGAGGGAGGTTTTTTCCTCAGTAACGGCCATCGTTAAAGCTCGTTACTGAGGAAAAAACCTCCCTCCGTTTCTTTATTCCTTCAAAAAATAAAAAGCGGATCATAACGGTGACTACAATAGAAAGCTTATCTGATTGTTACAAGCTGCTATGTGTTGCCATCAAAAATGTAACCGCCTTAGCTCTGGCTGGATTGAATGAAAGCTTGGTTAGTGATACATCTGCTCTATTGGAATTCAATTGGCTCACAGTGGTACCAACCAATGTTCCATTTTCCAAAACAACTGGCGAATCCCCGATTATTATGCTTTGACTAAAAATAAATAACCATTTATTATAAATAGCATGTAAGAGAAATTTCAAGAACTGAAGCTCAAATATTCGTGGGTGATAGTCTTTACCTGAAGTTCATTAATTTCTGCAAATCCCAGTAAAGATAAGCCACGTAGCCACCACGAATAGATAATGACCCGTCCGCCATGTGTTCTAAAACAGCCCAGTCTTTGCTGAAGTCGTCAGGTTGCTTTAAACATTGAAAGTTGAAATTATGAAGATGTGCCAAATTTGTACAACAACAAATACCGACCAATATTCCTGTCGATTCGTAATGCTATGAAAAAGTTGAACTAATTCTGTTTACCTTCACTGTTGCTACAAACACTTCCTGTTGAAAATTTCTCCGCCTCTCTGCGAAAGCTTCCAAATGAACTACTTTCATGGTCTTTTTCAGTAAAAGATCCACATCTCTAATAAGAATGCAATTTTTTACTTGTGATTTGGTTCGATAAAATTCGAAAATGCTAAATTTCCCACTTTCTCCGATATGGGCGGCAAATAAAAGAGAATCAAAAGATAAGTACAATTCCATCTGCTCCATTATCGGTAATAAAGAATTTTGACATGGATTATAATGCATGTTTTGGAGCTCCTGCCCAACCACTAAAATTGTAGGCTGCCAATTTTTGGACTTTATATTAATTTGGTACTTGAGGTCATTTAATATATTTGCCAAATTTTGCTTTAACGAGTCAAAGTCAATTATAATGAAGGGTCGGTATCGAAAAATTGTATCTTTTTGATACGCTGTGAACATTGTTTCCAATGAAACCCATTTTGATGAATAAGAATGATTGGTAGCGTCGATTAGGATGATGGAGAGAAAATTGGTACGATGGAAAATATGATCAGCAACTGGAGCGGGTACAAGAAAAGTCAGATTAGAGACGAGGTAATAATGGTAAATAGTATATTCTAATACTTTTAGTTACATTCATGCATAGGTGGAAATTCCTTTCTGGAAAGCCCCTGTTACACCTAAATAACATCCCGACCTTTGATCTTCATCTGTCACGATAAAAATCTACCCTTAAAAAGGAACGGCCATCATCGCCGACAAGTGGACCTGATTTTGAAGTTTTCAGTACAAAATACCGACTTTTCTGAAACTCTTGACAACTTCGTAGCGATGCTGCAGCGTTGGGAAAGAATTTCCACCTATGAATAATAGTAATAACTCACTGTATACGTTATACCTGGCGTATTTTGAATGAAATCAATCGTATCCGTTACTATATAAACGCTGCCGTGGTGAGCGATTAGATCAAGAAATTTGGTACAAAATGGAAAGCCTTCCACGTGTGTTTGTGTTCTCATTGAAGTTGCGCTGGTGCCCATGAAAATGTGACACAATGCAACAAGAAACAAAAATGTTAAAATTGACATACTCAAAATATTAATCAGAAAATGGGGCAGTTGATTACTGAAAATTTAGTATTGTGGGAACGCAAAACCTTTTCTCTAATAAAATAAACCTCTTACAATCCCATTTCCGAATCATACGTATCTTTGTTGTCACGACAATTTTGTCTCTTTTAAAACAACGAATAATAATACCGCTTTGTTAAAATGGAATATCTCCCTAAAATATTGTTCAAATTTTTCGAAGGAATATAACAACTGTCAACTGTACTGTGAGTGTTGTTACGTAGCACTTTTAATAGCATGTATATTGAATGTATCAGAGCAAAAGAGGTAAGGTCGAAGCTGATTTGGGCGTCTGATTTCACTTGGTAATTTGGCATGAAATGAGACTCTCACGGTCAGAATTCTATCAGTAACTTTAACATATGATGACTATTAAAATAAACCGTTAATTTCTCTAGTATTTTTCAATATTTTCATAAATACTACCTAATGTGAAATAATGTCATCAGTTGTGCACCATATGTCATATAACCTGTCACTGTAATTGTCATTACTAGTGTTTCCTAGCCCCTCTTGAAAAACACGATGGTTCAACCACATTTTATACTAATAAATACAATTGTTTGACTTTTAGTGGAACGGGCAGAATCTCAACTAATAAAGGGCATAGGGCAAACTAATATGCATTTGTTAGTATAGTAAAAGCCACAATTTCAGCTCCTCCTTTGTAAGTGCGACACTGTGTGTAATTTTTAAATAACTGTGACAGGACAGGTTATTATTCAATGCTGACAACGTGTATATATCAACCAATTAATATTTAAATGACCTTTCGTATTTTTATGACTTCATGAGTGAAATGACTTCATTAATGTCATTTGTTGGGACTTGGCTTGTGACAAGGCATATATGGGGCTTCAATTTGTCATATTCTTCTTAAGAATAAGTGTAATTCTGCACGTGTGCCACTTTTGGGGTTGTTTCTATCAAGTGAACTGTGTATGTAATCAATTATGATTGACGAATTACAAGGTGTTGTTCAATTACTACAAATATGCAAAGCAAAGTGCAATGATGATTAAATCAAAAATAATTAACGTGGATGAGTATAGTGCTGCTACATATCGATATGGCGATAAAAAGCATAAAATGTTGCAAAATAAATCGGGTAAAAATAAACTATTGATGTTTGGACATAGCACAGGCATGGCATGACGTAATCGAAATGTGAAAAGCGACTGCCCTTACTGTCTGTAAATAAAATATGTCTAGTTTAGTGTGTGTGTGGTACAACTCAGTCAAACTAATAGTCATTACAAGAAATAAACTATTTTTAAATAAAACCTGTCATGGTTTTCCCTGGATGTCATTATATCCAGTGTAAAGCTAAACGAATTCCGTTATCAAAGTAATACACTGTCGAAGTTACTTATGAAGTAAAGTATATGATTAAAAAATGGTATTAAATGATGGGTTTTGTATGAAATCTTTTGGAAGTTTGTAATCTTCATGTCTTAATTTCTACGATCAATAATATACCTAGGAATTAGCAGGGTAGCCATAGTCATGCGTTTTATGTGTCATAATAACTAAGAACAACGAATTTAAAAAAAATTGAAAATGAAAATTAAAATTATCAAAAACTGAACCGAAGCAAAAAATTTGGAAAAACTTATCCATCTTCTTGTAATGATTGAAGTAAAATCCGCTTTTATGGCTGCAGGTTAATTGTGAACACGAAAAGAGGAAAATTTGTATTGCTAAAATTTACCCTGCCGAGTCCGAAATTCCATCTGATAGTAACACCCTTCAGGAACCAAAACGCGTTCTAGATGAAAGTTATCCTCCGCCACCTCCATCATCTCCACCTACGGTAAATGAAGAGCAATCTTCTGTGACACAGTCTCGTAGAGCTTCCAGTCAATCAGTGGGATCCCTTAAGTCTAAATATGCTTCCATGTCTTCCCTTCGTCACCGGCGACTACACCATCGGATGGACAGTCTTCATCCATCAATTGTATCTTCAGGGACCTCTTACATTGACAAGGAGTATGGCAATTGGGTTCATCGAAAAAATAAAGATTCTCGCTATTTTTACGAAGAGAAGACCAAGCGATATGACCCTTTTTTTGAAATAGAGGTAGCCACGAACTGCGAAACATATTTTGTTGGACAAAAAGCTCGAACCATGATGCGAGAAACGGAGCACTTTGCTTACATCGTTGACCTGGACAATTATGAGTACCACAAAGTAGTGTTCCACTCATTCCTCAATGACATTCTCCAGAGTCCATTTTTCCGTCATGGAATTCTGATCTTGGTGTTGGTCAATGCAGTTCTTATTGGTCTTGCGACCATCCCTAACTTTCAAAAATTTTATATTGTCTTTGAGCTCTTGGACATGATTATCCTGAGCGTTTTCATTTTCGAGGTAATCATCAAATGGATCTACGATTTCCGCTTATTTTGGGCCACGACTTGGAACATTTTAGACTTTTCTATTATTTCTCTCACCGTTCTCGCCGCCGTTGTGCCCTTGGGAGAAAACAGGGATGCAGCAGCTATCTTTGTTAAAGTAGTTCGAGCCTGTAGAAGTCTTCGTTGCGTCAGTTCCATGACCAGCTTGGGTATTGTGAGCCACACCGTGATTAAAAGTGGGCTGGACATGGGCAACATCCTGTTAGTACTGCTCATTATTATGTTGGTGTTGAGTGTTATGGCGGTTATCCTCTTTGACATTGAGGGACTGCAGCCGCAGCGATTTCTAAATGCTTTAGACGCCTGGTTTGTACTATTTATTTGTGTAACACAAGATGGATGGGCTCAAGTCCTAAACAGTTACGAGCGACAATCGGTAAATATTCACGAAAAACCTATTAATTTTTAATGAGTCATTAAGACATTCCATGTCAAACATTTTACTATACCAAACACATTCCGTTTTAGCGATATTTTGTAATAATTGCTCTCTACCTCATCTTTTCCGTGTCTTTGGGCGCTTTTGTGTTTGCCAATTTAATTGTGGCCGTGATTGTGGCTAATTTGGAATTAAGTGTGAAAGAGCTTCGAGAAGAACTTAAACTTCGAGATAACCCGCTTGAATTTAACGCAACCTTTGATAATGTGGCTGAGGTGGAAATAATCCCCGTTTATGATTTACTTTCAAAAAACAACTTTGTATGCATTTCTCAAAGACCTTTGAGAATTCCCAAGATGAAGAAAGCATCTGCGAGGAAGGTACAGGCTTACATAAGTCGTAAGTTGTTATTCTGTTTCAGCACCTTTGAGAATTTACGTTCATTCAAACCTGAAATCAGTTTGATGGACATTGAGGTTTATTACATTGACTTATTCATAACTTATACTCACACATTCACCGTAGTAATTGTTGCACTCGAGCAAAATATGCTGGAAGCAGAAATAATCTGTTTGGACTTGGAAAAGATAATGGCAGTACTACTCAGTATAATTGTCCAGCTGGATGTGAACACTGGGAAAATAGCGAAAAAAGAAAGAGAAGCTGCATTGAAGTCTCTCGCCACACTGATAGCCAGCAGATCAAAACGGGAACTTACGTCGAGATTAAAAGCGGCGGCAGCAAAAGCAGAAATAATTGGCAGGTTAACGAAACAAAAGGATACGCAGACATCACAGTCTACTTCCAAGTCCCACACTCATGTGAAGTTTTCCGGAAAGGATGAGCAAAAGATCATTTAAACTGGCAGTAAATCAAAATATGAAATTGTATTCAACGTGATATAATTTATTTTAACGCAAAAAATCGAATTTGTCTTCCCTTAATTTAGTTTAGTTGGTTTTATTTCAATAAAAATTAGCGAACGACATTGTTACACTTACACGTACCTTATGCTCCTACTAGTAATTAGTAAATAGTAAACGTAATTTGCATAAAATTAAAATAAAAAAACTTTTTCATAATTGTATCAGTCATAAGTTTCCATTTCGTACAAATAGGGTTGATGATGGTCGGTGTTTCACCTTTTATTGAGAGTGCATACGTAGCCAAAACAAAATTTCCAAAATTTATCTTAATCCTGCAGGAGTAGGCGACTAAAAAATTGAGGATTACTTTTATATACGTATGTTGTATGCACAAGATAAGTAATGACGACAAACATTTGAGATCCCTCACTTCCCCTCTTGATTGACGCTGCTGCTAATACTACTAGCCATCTACACCGAACTACTGTTTCCATACTGAACACTACCACGCACGTCTTCAAGTTGAATATTAAAGTCTACGCTTTTCCTCCGATGCTTATTTATGTTGGCTCTGATGGCCCCTTCTGAATGACTTTTCGTACGCCTAGTAAAGATTTCCATCACAGAACTGCGACTCTCGAGCATGTGATGCACATCACCCCCAAGGTACTTCTCGTCGTCAAAGTCAGGGTCTTCAATACCGTGAATCATCACATAGTTTGAAGGGGAATCTGACCCTCTCCTAGACGGAACAAAATCACTCGCAACAGTACTTGTTTCCAAGTAGTTGCTGGAAGATGACGTTGACGAATTTCGAGCCGACTCTTCTTCTTTAAGAGCCCGTCGTTTTGCTACGTAGCCAACGTACAAAAATATCCCAACTACAGAGATCACTGAAACGACAAAAACGCCCCATAATGCAATTGCTACTGGAGCCGTGAATATTTCAGAGAGCATTGATAGATTTGTAGAGGCGTTGAAAGGTTAAAATAGTTTATTACTATTTTAGTTGCAAATACTGCAACAGTAAGGTGCCTATATGCTTCACACTTCAAATGTATTGAACGCGGGTAAAGTGAAATCACCACGGATTAAGATAGTATTCACTAAAACACTTCATGGACTTATTGATGAAACGACAAGACTTTTGAATTTCCAGCGGTAAAACTGTTGACTTTGGGAATCCACGGGTTGTTAAATCGTCAGTATAACGGGTGGTGTCGTGTTGACTTAATACTCGTTAAAGAGTCCGCGTAATTTTAATGTCTTCCTTGTTTTTTGTCCTTCATTTTGACAGGGCGCTGTGCAATATTAGGAACTAGGAAGTTCAGGATGAAATGAAACCTTATCCATTTTCACAGCGAGAATATGCACACATACTAATCTTTTTACCAATGTCACCAGTCGGAGTCACGACGACATGTAGCAGTACAGAGAAAAGCACGAGCTGTCGGGCGAAAGAAATATATACGACTGAGCAGTCAATAATAAGAGTGGGATTAAGATAAATGTTCAATACTATTCGTCACGTTCGTTCAGTTCATAACTGTTTTAGCTGTGCCAACAACGTCAAATTGTTATTGATTACCTAATAAAAACGGCTTAACTAGTACTACCGCTCATGAGGTTGACGAATGATAATAAACATAAAAGTCGTAACTTACTACGTACTTTATTCATCGTATCGAAATTAATATGTCGTAGCACTATTTAATCATAACTAAATTCAATACCAATTCAGGAGTCAGTAGTGAGTAGTGAGCGACAACCGTAGGTCAAAACACAATAAGTTACTTCGCGAAGAAGTCAGCTTGCTAGAGAGAGAGGAAACAACTCTAAAGAAAAAATTGATAAACCAAAGTTGAAGCGCATACAACAACTGCAGCATGTCACAAATCAATAACTCTGTCACATTCTCCGGCATTGACGGTAGCACGAAAGTGCTTTATACCTGGAAATTAAAGTATGATACTGTTTTAGTTTTAATGAGACTTGGTGCAAAAATTTCCCAAAATTATTTTATATGCACGTACTTTCGAGGGACGGGCAACGGGAAAGCAGTCATATTACTACCACCCGCAGTTGGATAAATAAGATAAGATAAAGCGGTACATGTACATTTGGCTGACTACCTATATTATATGACGTTATTGATGGGATGATGGAGGCTTACTTACGTCGTTATCAAACATTCTTTGTCGTTTACACGGATGTAAGCTTGTTTTTCTGGGAAACTTGAATCGAAAACATTTATTCATGTTCATTTCTCAATATTATTACAAGGTGCACATGATGTAAATAATCTGGATAAATAAACTTAATACCGGAAACGAGGAAGGTGTGCAGCGCAGTGTATAAAAAGTCCTTTAGCCGCAGTAAATATGTAAGTTTGAAACAATGGTCTTTGTTGTTGATGTATTGTGGTAATCTTATCTTTTTTTAACATTGTTTATTAATAATCACTAAGTTACTAAAGTTACAGATAGGTATCATATCTTATCGTATTTGGAAAATGTATTGAGAGGGGAGATGATATTGATGCAGAGACACACGGACAAACCAATCCAAATCTATAAAAGATAGTAATACATATATTTTCCATTCTCCAATATTACAGATTGATGAAAATGACATAAATCACAACATGTATTCCGAATTCCGAAACCACAAACAACACAACCGTAAAAAAAAGAAGGTTTATAATTTAATTTTCAAATGATTAGGAAAACAAGACAAAACTCAAGAGGGAAAGTGTGATAGGTTTCAATGTAACCCCGTCTACATGATAACGTACTTACAACTTATTCTTTTTGATTTTTGCAAATGGTGCATAAAATTCATTGCAGAGATTTGAGATATTTCTAATCATGTATAGATGTGATGTCGTGTTAAGTTCAATAACATGGGGTGTACCAAGTTAGTAACAAGGATGAAGGTACAAGTATTCGCAATTTAATTAATTATTAGCACTCACGAAGATATTAGTAGTAATAGTCGTCGTCAATAAATTTAATTCGTATTCAATATACATGTTGATGATAGTGCCAGTGCCTAAGCAGCATCTCCATTGGCGCCTAGCTCCCAGGCCCCATGTTCCCTCTTGCGGAAACTGACTACGAAAAGAATCAAAACTAACGTCGAAACTCTCATGGCGATGAAATTTTTCCCAAGAGTAAAGTTTGTTCTCTACTAATTACCAAGCAACTCAAGGGAATTATCCCAATTGTGATGTCATTTCAGATGTGACCAAAATTAATAGGGAATAGCTTGCTTTCTTTAAAATTTTATCAATCTGCTTAGGTTAGAGGTTAGAGTTAAAACCGCGATAGACTTTACTTTAATAAATTATTTTATTACGCACACAAACAAAGAAAAATTCGTACTCATTACTATTATTATTATTAAAATTCGTACTTATCCGTTACATTACCAACTGTATAATAAAATAAAAAGTATAAGGAAATTATAAACACAATTTTTTCATAAAAGCATGTAAAACGTAAAACGTGTGTGTGACAGTGGCTGTAGAGTAAGGTAATAGTAATATGACATATTTTTAGTACATTTACCCTCCTCTCTTTCAGCATTTTCAGGTTGCATGCTATAAATTGAAATTGATCTCACTTCAATATTGTGATCACTGATCAGTATAATGTAGATGCATTGTCATATTTTTAAACATAAATACGCATACGCAATACAAGACAATAGTAGTTGCTGTTGTGTTGTGTAATAATTGTAATTTAGCAATCTCCTACTCGACCACATATCACATATACCGATACATCCATAACTATTCCCCAAATATGACGTCCACAAAACATTGTTACAAATTTATAATTGTAACGTACAAGTAACTGCGATTTATCTCTGATTTTACAAATCTAGAATGTTCGCATTTTTCCTTTACTTGAAGTTTGTTTAAATGAGCGACAACAAGTAGACTGCGTGGCGGTTGGGTAGGTATATATATAATGATCCTCTATCCTCTATATACCTAATATGTCTACTTATTTAATGAATACACACTTATTGACCTTTGCGAGGCAATGGAATTAGTGATTAGCCTTTATTATGCCAACTTTTGAACTCTTACAAAAGCATCATGATTCACGAACAACGTGATAAAGTACTGAAGTGCAAGTTTCAGTGTTGTTGTACAAGTGACATTGACAACGGTTATAAATAATTTTATATTCCACCCATATGACTGGTTTTTGAGCTTATTGGTTTTCACATGAGGATCGAATCCAAAATTTACTGTGTCGGTGGATGAACATGCATGATGATACATACATTCAGGTAATCAAGGTGACATCCATTGACCGAAAAGTGTGCTACTCTCTGTGGAGGTTGGCGCTGCTATATTTTGTACTCCGTGAGTAGAATCGACGTCTGTGCCGGTGTTTGTTGTTGGAGTGTTGAGTTGGAAGATGATAGTAACATAAGTCATGAAGCTAGATACAACCTTTGTAGAAAATATATTTTAGTTAATATCGATTGCAACGTATCCGCTATTATTATTACAAAAAATGATATTTTTCTCCGTACCCCAGATAGCAGGGATTTATCAACCACAAAGAATCCTGGTCCTCCCGTCATCGTCCAGTCCCACTCTGTAAATGCTGTCATTACATTTCTTAAATCGGTTCTTGCTTCTAAATTTGTCATAAAAATAACCATTCTCGATAGCTTCTCCTTCTTGGCATTAATTTTGGTGCGGAAGGAAGCTCCCATCGGGAGAAGCCACAACTGTGTAAGCTCCGTTATAAATGTAAATATGTCTAGAATATGCTTTGCCCTTTTGTACGTTTCATTGTTGGGATTATCATACAACAGAATAGAGTTAGCCGAACTTATCAGAACATACACCGCCCTGACAATTAATCCTAACAACAAATGCCCGCAAATTTTGTCATACTGACCGCAAATCATTTTCAGATGCTCTAATTTTCCTACCAACTTGTCCGTAGAAAGAAATTCCTTCCTTTGCTGTTGTCGCTGCTGCTCTACCTGTATGGCTGACGTTGTTACAGAGAAAACTGAAAAGTCCAACTCGCCAAGGGTCTCTTTGGCGAACCCCCAGGGTGTTTCCCTCTCAAAAGCCGCATTGTGAAGAGCAATTTGATCTTCCACTGTGTCACAAAAATCATATAATATCCACAAAATATGGAACGTGGTAACCAGTACCAATGAAAAAGTCACTGAGATGGAACAGACGAGTGGTAACTCGCCCAGGAAATAAAATAGTGCTGCGTGTAGAGGTTCCGGAAGAAAATGGAGAAATGTGGCAGAATACTGGCGCTGTTTTGTTGAAATTGCATTATTAAACCATAAGGTAGTCAGGATACCGGAAATGCAGTGAAAAATTAAACTGGACCAGACCAAACGTTCACTGAACTTCCAATCCTTTCTATCGGTAACGGACAGATGCAAGGATGAGCCAAACTTTTTCATGTCTGCTTCCAACGTTTTAAGAAATTTCACCAAAAGTTTTGAACGCCATAGAAAGATAAGACGAAAAAACCAGTCAAAACATGTTTCACCGACAAGAAGACTCAAATCCAGGAATGTTCCAACCGCCGATTCATTTTTAAGATTGCCCAGCTGCGTCAGGTAGAAATCCAAGCGAAAGAGACAGTTGGAAATGAATAGGGATATAATAAAAAGGGTAAAAGGATGTTTTTTCTGCAACAGGGAAGGGGTTCCTACAGGGAACCGTATAAGAAGGACCCCGGAGATCCAACCAAGGAAAGAAGCATGCAGAAAACCTTGTAACACCATTGTGACCCAAGCGACTACCTCATTTGCAGACACAAATTATTATGACACACATCTAGTCATTGATCATATCGCGAGAGTGTAAATTTTTTTGCCGTTATGTGAATTTATGTTACAAAAATGTGACTCGCAATTCATTAAGCTGCAGACGTTGGACAGACAGGCCATTTAAAGGATTTTGTCAATCCAAACATTTTTGATGTAGCTTGCAACTTGCAACTATTGACTGTCATTACAATAAACTGATCATTATGGATTGAAAAATCGAAACGCATTAATTTTTAAAGGCATTTTATAAGCCATTGTGTAAACACGTTACTGTTCCATGTACAGCTGAAAAAGGATGACCACGTAACCAATTATCGTGGAGAATACCTGTGTAAAAAGGAATGACATAAAACTAGTGACCTAGAAATTGAAGCACTATACATTTATCCTGACTTATAATGGCAGACCCGCAAATTTCGGTAGAGTGCGGTGTAATAGAAAAAATGATATCGAAAGTAATATGCTATAACTAGACTGTAAAATTTTATGCAATAAAAATGTGATAATATGCACATATTTACAAAAGGAGTTCCGTATTTATGAAATGTGGCTGGGTCGGCAAAAAACCACGTGTAAAAATAATTGGTCGCTCCAGCAATTAAATTTTAATCACTCCCTTTATCATTAAATGATGGCTGGGGAGATCAACGAGCAGCAATC